>JBBBDQ010001650.1:1415000-1430000 GCA_037127315.1 Ascarosepion bandense
ACCTATCCATATTCAGGCTGTTTGCTGCCAGTAGAGATTCTTGATTACTCTTATGTCTTTCCCAAATATGTCCAGGCTACTGAGCATCTCCATCAATTCTTTGTGGTTTATTTTGTCAAACGCCTTCACATAATAGATAAAATATATAGTAACACGTGCTTCTTCATTTGTATTGCCCTTTCGGAGAGCAATCTAATCATAAATATAGCGTTCCTTGTTCCAGTATCTTTGACAAACCATACTATTCTTGTTCTATCTCTGGCCTGATTCTGCTTCTCGCTCTATCCGTCAGGAATCGGACGCTTAATTATGAAATGTGACTCATTAAACTGATTGTTCGGTGGAGTTCGCACTCCTTTTTCACCTGGCTTCTTAGGCAGTGCTCTGAAAATCGACTTGCTTAGGTCATCTTGTATTACACCACCATCATAAATTTCATCTAATATTTCTGTAATTTTCTGTACGCTGAATTTTTCTAGGGCTATCAGCAGCTCTAATACAATGCCGTTTCGTCCTTCTGCTTTGTTTCTATTCAGTTTAGCCATCGCAGCTTGCTTCCACATTGGACTTTAATATTTCAGGCCCGTCCTCATATTTGTGTAGTATGGGTTGCTCTCTCTTGTCGTAGCAAAGATCTTTATATATTCTTCCCATCGTTGGAGTATCTTTCACCAATGTTATCGTTCCATCCTTGGATTTTATACATACTGTTGAGGAGCAGGATTTTTGTGCTGTCAGTTCTATTTTTTCTTTATGCATGTCTGCTTTATTAGTCCTGTTCAATCTCTCTAGTTCTGCACATTTGTTGTTTAGCTATTCCTCTTTAGCGTGTCTGGATTTGTTTCTTATTTCCTTGTGCAGTTTCCTATATTCCATTCCATGTCTTGGCATCATTTTCTGTCTCCTTGGCATCATGTCGAGAATCTCTTCAGTCATCCATTTGTTTTTTCTTCTGCGCCTGATTTCCTTTGGGGCAATGTTGTTTGCTGATGTCACTTTCTTTAGTGAGGCCCAGTTCAAGTTTTCATTTCCAATTTGTTCTTCGTATTTGTTTTTTTCGCCGTTAGTGTATTCTTTCTGCGGGTCGAGGTCATTAACGAGCGTGTTGGTGCTGCACTAGGCTTCTTCATTCTCCGGAGTTTCACCCTTAGTTTGCAGAAGATTGGGAGGTGGTCGCTTCTACAGTCGGCACTTGAATAGATGTTGCATTGAATCACTGCATTTCTGAATCTCCTTTTTATGGTTATGCAGTCTATTTGTTTTTTCGTGTGGCTTACTGAGCTTCTCCATGTCCATAGACATCGTGAATGTTCTTGAAACCATGTCTTAGTTACTACCTGGTCATTTGCTGTGTACCATTGGACCCATTTTTCTCCTAGTTCGTTGCGGTTTCTTAATCCAAAGTTAACGGTCGTCTTCCATTCCCTCTCTTTAGCTATCTTGGCATTCAAGTCACCCATTATGATTCTAATTTCTTAGCTTTTGAACTGAGCCTTGGCACTGTTCAGTATAGAGTAAAATGTTACTATATTTGCCTTATTAATTGACATTGCTTCTTCTTTTAGATTCTTCGGTCTTTTTTGTTGTTCTTCATTTATTATTTAATCTCTTTATTTGTTTATATATTTTATTTATTTAGTTCCCTTTGACTTGCATTATTCAATTTATATTCATTCTTTCTTTTTTTCCTCTCTTCATTCATTTTGACTCGTTTTATATTCTTTCTTTCTTTTTTCTTTCTTTCTTTTTTCTTTCTCCTTAACTTGTATTGTTCATTTAACATTATTTCCTTCCTTTTTCTTTCGTTTTTCTTTTCTTTCTTATTACTTTCAATCTTTCATTCTTCTCTTTTCCCTCTCTCCTTCCTTCATTCCTTACTTGCTTTATTTATTTTTACATTCCTTCTTTCTTTTATATTTTTCACTCAAAATTGTCTCTCTTTCTTTTCTTTTTCTTTGTTTTACTAGTTTCAACTTTAAATATATATATATATATATATATATATATATATATATATATATATGAATTGTTTAAACATTATTTTTTATCGATACTTGTATTTCAGTAGATATTCTGTTTTTAATGAAACAGTATTATATATAAATAAATATATAATACTGTTTCATTAAAAACAAAATATCTACTTAAATACAAGTATCGATAAAAATAATGTTCAAACAATTCATTTCAATTTGTCGATTGCTTATAACCAAATTTCGTTATATATATATATATATATATATATATATATATATATATTGTAATAGTTGTTACAATGGTTTATAAATTCTTAGTATCACTACACAAAAATTTTAGCGTTTCGAAGCTACTTTACGCGTTTCTCATCGGGTGACAAAGTTAAAATGAAAATTAAATGGCGAAAACGGTTTATTTGTGGTGATATGATCTTTAAGTGAAAGTAGGGTTGGGAGCTTTTTCTGATTCTGTCCGCCGTATCGTAGTCTTAGAGATATGGGTTAGGAGAAGTGGCTTAGTTTAAGAACGCTCTACGTTGTATCGAGCACTCTTTATAAAAGTAAATGCATGAACAGCGGGTAAAAAAAAACTTATAGTTCCACAACTTTGTTACTATATATATATATATATATATATATATGTGTGTGTGTGTGTGTGTGTGTGTGTGTGTGTGTGTGTGTGTGTGTGTGTGTGTGCATTCAGTATTTAATAAAAGATATAGGTACAAATACTATATCATCCACAAAACTCACAAAGTAAAATTGCACACCCACAAAATCGGATCCAAACAACTAAAAGCATTTTGGAAAAACCCAGACCAAGGAAAATGTCACAAGTCAGTGTGAAAAGCAAAATTCTGGATCCCAATTGGATCGAAAAATTTATATATCACGACAGTCAAACATTTTTCACACCTAGAAGTAAAAATGCTCGCTGGAGCAGGCAACATGGGAACCTTCACTATTTAAACCACGTCCCCGACCGGTCAAAGTCAGTTTAGCATATGAGTGGTTAGCTGACGGACCTTTTGGCAATGTAATAAAAGAAATTTCAAGAAGCCGACCCGGACATAAGGACGCGTCACATATACATTCGACCTTTCTTCATTTTCACTCACGCCGCCGAAAAGAACAACAACAACAACAACACACGCTAAGTACTATTTCTTTATTTCTTCTTTTTCACCCTGTCACCGACCTACCAAAAAAGGAAAGGAACATGAGACTTTATATTCTGCTACTACACAAACATGAACTCTATACTTCTGTGAACGTTTAAATACGTACATTTCTCTTTTAACAATTTTCACTACAAAACTACATGCATTTTCTCTATGAACATTTCTTTTCACAAATATGTTCTTGTGTTCAGTTAACGAAATTTCACTTATATTTTTCTTCTTACAATTTTATTATTCGGTTAATAAATCTTTAATTTAATGTACAAACGAAATATTTTATTTCAACATTCAACCATCAACCTTCTGATATTTAAAATGTGGGACTTCGAACATGTTAGGCACAAGGCCAATTTACCAAAGATCACCGAGTCTCCTACAAAGACATCGAATAGCGAAAGCGTTGCCGTAAAACACGAATACAAACCAGACGTATTCAACGTTGAACTCCTGATAAACAGCATAGGTCACTGAAGAAACTATTCGCATACATATGCCGATAAATTAAAGACGAAAGGCTGGCATATTTATTAATGAACAGATAGCACGATTCAACAAAGTCTAGAGCAACCTTGAACCTTTTGAATAAAGCATATATCGACCAGATGAGAAGGTTGTAGACGCGGTTAGTTTTTGTGATATCAACCTCATTTGGAAAGCAATGATGTTAGGACGTCATTGAAAAGGTGGCACAGATTCACCCAACCAACTGACAGAACTTAATCTACATTACTTGAAGATTGCAATTATCTCCTTTTTTTCGCCGATAATGCAAAACTTTGAAAAGTTTAATTTAAAACGAAACCAGAAAATGTTGACAAAACAGAATCAATCAAATGCAATTGACAGTCGAGAAATAATTGACCAAATATCCTTTCAAAGATTAAAACAGTGACGAAAAACAGTAATTTTACTAATTAACTGTACTCCATTAAAACATTGATAAAAGTTGGTTTATCGACTAGTTTGGCCTGTGAGAAAAATTTCCCATGGAGCTTAAAATCAGATACGATTTTTGAAGAAACTCTATATTCAACTGTTCCTTATTTCTTTCTTTCTTTTTTGTTTTCTTTGCTTTTTTTATTCCTTGCTTTAGTTTCTTCTTTTCTTTTTCTTTTCTTTTTTCTTCTTTCTTTACTCACCTGCCTTATTGTATCTTTCTGTTGCTTCTTTTTATTTTATTTTTATTTTTCTTCGTAAGTGTAGAAAATCAAAATGTAATCTTCCTTTCTTTTCACATTTAAAATCTTTCTTTCATTCTGTCTTTCTTTCTTTCTTTCTTATCTTGACATTTCTTTCTTTCTTTCTTTCTTTCTCTCTCCCTCTCTCTCTTTCTCTCTCTCTCTGCGTCTTTTTATCTTCCTCTCTTTTTCTTTTTCTTCGTAAGTGTAGAAAACCAAAATGTAACCTTCCTTTCTTTTCGCGTTTAAAATCTTTCTTTCATTCTGTTTCTTTCTTTCTTTCTTTCTTTCTTTCTTTCTTTCTTTCTTTCTTATCTTGACATCTCTTTCTTTCTCTTTCCTTTTCTCTCTCCCTCTCTCTCTTTATCTCTCTCTTTGCGTCTTTTTATCTATCTCTCTTTTTCTTTTTCTTCGTAAGTGTAGAAAATCAAAATGTAATCTTTCTTTCTTTTCACATTTAAAATCCTTCTTTCATTCTGTCTTTCTTTCTTTCTTATCTTGACATTTCTTTCTTTCTCTTTCCTTTTCTCTCTCCCTCTCTCTCTTTATCTCTCTCTCTTTGCGACTTTTCATCTTCCTCTCTTTTTCTTTTTCTTCGTAAGTGTAGAAAATCAAAATGTAATCTTCCTTTCTTTTCACATTTAAAATCTTTCTCTCATTCTGTCTTTCTTTCTTTCTTATCTTGACATTTCTTTCTTTCTTTCTTTCCTTTTCTCTCTCCCTCTCTCTCTTTATCTCTCTCTCTTTGCGTCTTTTTATCTTCCTCTCTTTTTCTTTTTCTTCGTAAGTGTAGAAAACCAAAATGTAACCTTCCTTTCTTTTCGCGTTTAAAATCTTTCTTTCATTCTGTCTTTCTTTCTTTCTTTCTTTCTTTCTTTCTTTCTTATCTTGACATCTCTTTCTTTCTCTTTCCTTTTCTCTCTCCCTCTCTCTCTTTATCTCTCTCTCTT
The DNA here is from genome assembly GCA_037127315.1 of Ascarosepion bandense. Classification (NCBI taxonomy): domain Eukaryota; kingdom Metazoa; phylum Mollusca; class Cephalopoda; order Sepiida; family Sepiidae; genus Ascarosepion; species Ascarosepion bandense. Next base: position 1,420,286 of record JBBBDQ010001650.1, read on the forward strand.
TGCGTCTTTTTATCTTCCTCTCTTTTTCTTTTTCTTCGTAAGTGTAGAAAACCAAAATGTAATCTTCCTTTCTTTTCGCATTTAAAATCTTTCTTTCATTCTGTCTTTCTTTCTTTCTTATCTTGACATTTCTTTCTTTCTCTTTCCTTTTCTCTCTCCCTCTCTCTCTCTTTATCTCTCTCTCTCTTTGCGTCTTTTTATCTTCCTCTCTTTTTCTTTTTCTTCGTAAGTGTAGAAAACCAAAATGTAACCTTCCTTTCTTTTCGCGTTTAAAATCTTTCTTTCATTCTGTCTTTATTTCTTTCTTTCTTTCTTTCTTATCTTGACATCTCTTTCTTTCTCTTTCCTTTTCTCTCTCCCTCTCTCTCTTTATCTCTCTCTCTCTCTTTGCGTCTTTTTATCTATCTCTCTTTTTCTTTTTCTTCGTAAGTGTAGAAAATCAAAATGTAATCTTCCTTTCTTTTCACATTTAAAATCCTTCTTTCATGCTTTCTTTCTTTTCTGTTTGACATCTCTTTCTCTCTCTTTATCTCTCTCTCTCTTTGCGTCTTTTTATCTTCCTCTCTTTTTCTTTTTCTTCGTAAGTGTAGAAAACCAAAATGTAACCTTCCTTTCTTTTCGCGTTTAAAATCTTTCTTTCATTCTGTCTTTCTTTCTTTCTTATCTTGACATCTCTTTCTTTCTCTTTCCTTTTCTCTCTCCCTCTCTCTCTTTATCTCTCTCTTTGCGTCTTTTTATCTATCTCTCTTTTTCTTTTTCTTCGTAAGTGTAGAAAATCAAAATGTAATCTTCCTTTCTTTTCACATTTAAAATCCTTCTTTCATGCTTTCTTTCTTTTCTGTTTGACATCTCTTTCTCTCTCTTTATCTCTCTCTCTCTTTGCGTCTTTTTTTCTTCCTCTTTTTCTTTTTCTTTTTCTTCGTAAGTGTAGAAAACCAAAATGTAACCTTCCTTTCTTTTCGCGTTTAAAATCTTTCTTTCATTCTATCTTTCTTTCTTTCTTATCTTGACATCTCTTTCTTTCTTTCTTTCTTTCTCTCTCTCTCTCTCTCTCTCTCTCTCTCTTTGCGTCTTTTTATCTTCCTCTCTTTTTCTTTTTCTTCGTAAGTGTAGAAAACCAAAATGTAACCTTCCTTTCTTTTCGCGTTTAAAATCTTTCTTTCATTCTGTCTTTCTTTCTTTCTTTCTTTCTTATCTTGACATTTCTTTCTTTCTTTCTTTCCTTTTCTCTCTCCCTCTCTCTCTTTCTCTCTCTCTCTTTGCCTCTTTTTATCTTCCTCTCTTTTTCTTTTTCTTCGTAAGTGTAGAAAACCAAAATGTAACCTTCCTTTCTTTTCGCGTTTAAAATCTTTCTTTCATTCTGTCTTTCTTTCTTTCTTATCTTGACATCTCTTTCTTTCTTTCTTTCTTTCTCTCTCCCTCTCTCTCTTTCTCTCTCTCTCTCTTTGCGTCTTTTTATCTTCCTCTCTTTTTCTTTTTCCTCGTAAGTGTAGAAAACCAAAATGTAACCTTCCTTTCTTTTCGCGTTTAAAATCTTTCTTTCATTCTGTCTTTCTTTCTTTCTTTCTTTCTTTCTTATCTTCACATCTCTTTCTTTCTTTCTTTCCTTTTCTCTCTCCCTCTCTCTCTTTATCTCTCTCTTTGCGTCTTTTTATCTATCTCTCTTTTTCTTTTTCTTCGTAAGTGTAGAAAATCAAAATGTAATCTTCCTTTCTTTTCACATTTAAAATCCTTCTTTCATGCTTTCTTTCTTTTCTGTTTGACATCTCTTTCTCTCTCTTTATCTCTCTCTCTCTTTGCGTCTTTTTATCTTCCTCTCTTTTTCTTTTTCTTCGTAAGTGTAGAAAACCAAAATGTAACCTTCCTTTCTTTTCGCGTTTAAAATCTTTCTTTCATTCTGTCTTTCTTTCTTTCTTATCTTGACATCTCTTTCTTTCTCTTTCCTTTTCTCTCTCCCTCTCTCTCTTTATCTCTCTCTTTGCGTCTTTTTATCTATCTCTCTTTTTCTTATTTCCCATTTTATCTGTTTTTCTGTCTTTTTCTTTGTCTCTCACACACCTGTTTATTTACCGTTTGAACGTTTTTTTCTTTCTTCTTTCTTTGCTTTTCACTTTTCCTTCTCTTTCTCTCGGTCTCGGTCTCTTTCTTTCACTATGACTCGTTCTCTTTTTCCCTCTTTTACTATTTTTCTTTATTTCTTTCCTTCTTTCTTAGATTCTCTCTTTTCCTCTATCTCTCAATTATTCTATCTATACAACTCTTTCTTTCTTTTCTTTCTTTCTTCGTTACTTTTTTCTTTCTTTCACTTTCTCTCTATCGCTATCTATTTCTATCTTTTTTCTTTTTCTATTTTTCTCTTTCTCTGTCTCTTTGCTGCTTTTTCTATCTTTCCTTCACTCTCTCTCTTTCTTTCTTTGTCTATCTCGTTCTCTTGTTCTTTTTCTTTTTCTATTCATATTTTTCTGTATGTGTTCTTTCTATCCCTTTTTTCTCTCTTTTTTTTTTGTTATTCATTTCACTGTACTTCTTCATCACCTTACTTTCCTTTTCTGTGCATCTTTCTGTCTCTCTTTTCATCTATTTATCTTTCTGTTTTGGGGTTCTCCTCTTTTTCCAGGATAATACACTCGTCTAGAGTATACATATACTCCTTTAAGAAGCAAGACGCCAGATAACGTGAGACATCGTCAGACATCGTGAGATCCGTGTGATACTGAGAGATACCGAGAGATACTGCGTCAGTAGTTCATAGTAGCTCTGAGCTCTACTCAGCAGAATATTGTTACACAGCCCCCGTCAACTTCCGACGTAAACATACTAATTCTACTACGGCTTCACTTCAGAGACATTGTATATATCCATCTTACTAACTGTATTCCTGGATTACTAACCTGCATTCAAGTTTGTATCTTTTACGTTAATATACTTATTTTTCTATCTTAAATTCTGTTTGTTGTTCCTTTATTTTGTGCAGTTCCCATTCCCGGGATCCACAACACTCTCTTTATCGCCTACTCTTTCCCTATGTTTCTTTCTCCTTTCACTCTTTTTATCTTTCTCTTTTTCTCTTTTTTTCTATGTTTCTCTCTCACTCTTTTTAATTCTATCCTCTATCTCTCTATCCTTTTCTCTGTCTCTCTTTTCTCTCTATCCTTTTCTCTCATTCTCTCATTTCTCTTTTTCTATGGCGTTCCCTCTCCCTATCTCTCGCTCTCTCTCTCTCTTTCTCCCACTCTATTTACTTATCTGTTACACTCCCACTATTTTAAACTCTGTTTCTCTTTCTCTCTATCTCTTTTTCTCGTTCTCTCATTTCTTTTATTCTTTGGCCTCATCTCTCTCTTTTGCTCTCTTTCTATCTCACCTCTTTCTCCCTCTCTCTCCTCTTTCCTCTCTCCCCCTCTCTCTATCTTTATATCTATCGATTCATTCCACCCCATTTCATGTTATTTGTTAATAATTAATTACAACTCTTTGTTCATGTCGACGCTTTATTTTAAAGAAACGTAATTCCTCTTTCTTTCTCGTTGTTACGGTGTTCATGGGCTCGTAAATGTTCCACACGGCCTTCATGTCCTGTCGAACAAGATCGGATCAATAATTTCTCTTCCGCTTCAATCTCCAATTCCTTGAGTAACCAATAAACTTGCTTGGAGTGGAGCTGGCTGTGTATTTGTTGTCTTTAATCGGCTAATGGCCGCCATCAGCAGTCGAAAAAGCGAACTGTCCATTTTCAGCAGACGACATAGTTTTCATGACGAGATCCAGTTTTGATTTTCTTTTTCTTCTCCTTCGTTCATGAATGTGGGAATAAGTGAAAATAAAACTGGGTAAGGCAGCAAAGGAAACTTTGATAAAATTTTGAAGAAAAGAATTAAAATTAAGAACAAATATTGAGTCGAAAGTACTAAGGAAAAAAGAGAGAAGAAAAAGGAAGAGGATATTTAAAAGTGGAATATTTATTATACTTCTTTCAGAAAAGAAAAATGAGTAAGAGAGAAATATATATATATATATATATATATATATATATATATATATATATATATATATATGGTAACAATAATGAGGAACAAGGAAGAAAAAGAAATAGTGTCAAATATAAAGAAAAGTAGCAGGAAAGAAAGAGTTAATTAGAATAATATACGAACTAAATTCAAAATAAATAAAAACAGAAAGAAAAAAGGAAAAAGAAAGAAAATAACTAAAAAAGAAAGACGTAAAATAAAAAAAATCAGCAAACAAACCAACAAGAAAGAATGAAAGAAAAAAATGAAAAAAAGAAAGAATGAAAAAAGAATGAAAGAAAGAAAGAATAGAAGAAAGAAAGAATAAAAGAAAGAAAGAATGAATGAAAGAAAAAAATGAAAAAAAAATGTGAAAAAGAGAGAGATCAAAAATACAGAAGAAAATAAGAAAAAAAGAAATGAATGAAATAAGAAATTAAGCAAAAAAGAAAGAATGAAAACCAAAAAAAAGAAAGAAAGAAAGAAAGAATGAAAGAAAGAAAGAAGGAAGGAAAGAAAGAAAGAAAGAAAGAAAAAATGAAAGAAAGAAAGAAAGAATCAATGAATGAATGAATGAAAGAATGAAAGAAAGAAAGAAAGGTGAAAATAAAGAGATATATCGAAAATAGAGAAGAAAATTAAAAAAAGAAGAAATTAAACAAAAAAAGAAAGACATGAAATAAATAGGAAATAATCAAACAAGCTATCGAGAAAAAATAAGAAAGAAAGAAAGAAAGAAAGAAATAAAGAATGATAAGGAGTAAATGAAAAAAGGAATAAGAAAATAAAGAAAGATATTGTTAAATAAGCAAGAAAGAAGCAGCAAATAAGTCAAAGAATATGATTCAATGGCAAGCAGAAAGAAGGTAAAACCTCTTGAAATGATAAAAAGTGAAAAACAAAAAGTGAAAGCAAAAGAAAAGTAATCGCTGACCGTATAAATAAAATTCCAAGACATTTGCAACCAAAAATGACATCCAGTTTCACTTGAAATTCTTCCTCTTACCTTTATATAAAGAGTAATCTCCTTGTTTATTTTCCTGGTTTCCCTTTCGATAGCCGGTCTGATAAAATAAGACAATGTCCGAATAAAAGATCACAGGCAACGACATCGGTTCTGCAATTTGGATTTTTTATGTCATTTTCTCCAAGACTCTTCTTTGTTCCTGATTCTCCATCTTGATAAGTAAGTTCGTTGCCAATCCCTGATAGAATTTGGCACAACCATACTTAAACCGGTCGTTAAGAGCAACCTTAGTCAATCCGGAATGAAATTTCGTTCAGGATAAACGGTTTTTGACAGAAGAACTAAACAGAAACAACGTGAAAATTAAAACCTAAGGTGTGAAATTTTAGAGTAAAAAACAGAAAAAGTCACCTGCTATGTTTAGAGCAAAACATTTTTGCTTTTGTTAATCAACTTTATTTTTCAAAAGTAATTTACAATTACGTTTATTTAATTATGTCTGCATAAATGGAATTATAGAATTCAGAGAAAATACAATTACGTTTTATTTAATTATGTCTGCATAAATGGAATTATAGAATTCAGAGAAAATACAATTACGTTTTATTTATGTCTGCATAAATGGAATTATAGAATTCAGAGAAAATACAATTACATTTTATTTAATTATGTCTGCATAAATGGAATTATAGAATTCAGAGAAAATACAATTACGTTTTATTTATGTCTGCATAAATGGAATTATAGAATTCAGAGAAAATACAATTACGTTTTATTTAATTATGTCTGCATAAATGGAATTATAGAATTCAGAGAAAATACAATTACGTTTTATTTAATTATGTCTGCATAAATGGAATTATAGAATTCAGAGAAAATTTGATAAATTTGACAAATCCGAAAACTTGTTTATTGACTTTATTACACGTTTCGGTATCGTAAGATAGGCTTCCTCAGATTAGGATGAAAGAAATATCTTTCTGGGTGTGCTTCAATTTTCAATCGTTAATATTTGTTCGTTAAGATGGCGCCCTCGGCTGAGATGAAAGCACAAAAGTGTGGCACTATAAAAGCCGCTAGTTATATTTGCTTTTCGATTTTTTGTTTTTTCGAAATTTATTTATAATATTTTCTGCGATCTTTTACATTGAATTTAAGGTAAATCCCTATACAAATTCTTCAAAACGGTTTGAAAGTAAAAGATTCATAAAGCTCTTCTGTACTGAATTTAAGGTAAATCCTTGTCCAATTTCTCAGAATGGGTTGAGAATATAAGATTCATCTACAGGGCGATTAAAAAGTAACTCCCTATTTTATAATCTATATTATAATTCTGCTTGTTCATTCCTAAGTTACTTAGTTCCTCCGTCCGTTACTCCACTTACTCTCTACACGAGCTTTTCTTTCCTCCCTATATTTCGCCCACTTTTGCCAAACGGATGAGTAGTAAAGAGTGAGAGAGTAGGAGGAGAAAGCTTATAGCATTACCGTATCAGTAGCAGCTTAAGCTGGTGTTTGTAGAATAATTGTGTGTGTGTATATGTGAGTGTACTGTAGAATATAGTAAAAATAGGTAGGTTTGTTGTTGTATCCCACAACCTAATAACGAAATTTCTGGCCTTTGCACCCTTGGCGATTACTCAGTTGGTCTTATCTGTTTACAATGGACACAGGAGCCTTTATAGTAAATTAAATTATTTTTTTAAATTTTTAATCCCATTTTTGAAATTTTGTCAGAAAGTTTTGTTTTGATTTGCGTTTACAATGGAAACAATAATTTCATCACCCACTTTTTTCGTTGACAAACACATTAATTTGGAAATTCTTGCAAAAATCAAATAATTGTCAGATTTGACTGAAACTATCAGTACTCATTCACAAATGAAGGAAATTATTTTTGAAATCATTTTTTTTAGATCTTGATAAAATGTTTAAAATGGCCATAGGAGCCATGACTTTTCAGTAATAAAAACAGTATTTTCTCTTTGAAAATCTCCCACAGTAAAGTAGCTTCTATGGACATTACTTTTATAGATATTTTAATAAAATTACACTCTGTGTTATCGTTATTTTATTATCTAATATCTTTATGTATGAAGACGTTACTATCATTTGTCGTTTGACAAAGTAAAATCCTTCCAGGAAATCGTAATTCCACGGGTTCCGCTAGTGCTTATAATTTATTTATTAATTATATTTTTTACAAGAAATACAAAGAAGAAAGCGTTTAGCATTTGGTTTTATTTAGAATTTGATATGTGCACCAGATTTCAGTAACAACTTCTGGGGCTGCCCAGGAATTGTGTAAACTGATTTAACCAGGAACTTTTATGATATGGAAGACATAACTTCTCGTATTGACCCTTAGAGTTTTTTCAAGGTTTTAGTTTGATAAAACAGACTTGATTCTTTAACCAAACTCTCACATCCCACCCACAAAATATATTACAGGGTGTTAAGACAGGACTCTTGGGTAGACATTCAAATATAATAAGTTACTTTTCGATCACCCTGTATTTTAGGCATGTCTTTGTGTTTTCTGAGTCGACAATATGTGTAGAAATAGGATATAGAATCCAAAGTTTTCTCGGCTTTGACTCGCACGGCCCCCAATGTTCTTGATTTTGAATCATTCCTAATGCTTTCAAACGTTTCGAGACTGTTGTGGGATCAACTCCTAATATGTGGGATCAACTCGCCATATCACATTGAATACACCGGTTCTCGCCCGATCACCGAAGTTAAGCAACGTTGATCTTGGTCAGTACTTAGATGGGTGACCGCTTGGGAATACCAGGTGCTGTAAGCGTATAGTGACGGATGTGCGTTGTGGTGCAGTGGATATCGGCTCGGAAAGAGAAATCAGTGAGCCAAGGAAGAATTCCAGTTAAATACTCTGCATTCACTTAAGCACTGGTATCCTTGGGAAAGGTATTAACCCGTCCCTTCCCTCCAGTTATGGGTTAAATAACAGGGTAGGATTTTGGAACCCTGCCCTTAAAAACAAATCCCAATGAATCTTGTTACTCGAAAAGAAAAAAGTATTACTAGACATAAAACCTATATACAAAAAACAACAATAAATTGTTGAAAAGAAAAAGGTATTGCCATCAATAAATAAATAATATTTAGTTGGCAATAAATGACCCGCTTAGGTTGATATGCCATAAAAACAAAACAACCAACCAACAACCTAATGATTCTGCAAGTTCAGCTTACGCCTGCCATAAGTCTTCAAACATTTTCGGTGCACAATAGCGTTCCTTTAACTTCAACATCAAAACCTTTATTTTTGAAAAGTCCAAACCAATCCCTACACGTTGTTTCCGGCAGTGCATGTGCACCATAAGTCTCGACAAGACTTATGTGTGCCTCTGCTGCAGATTTCTTTTGAATAAAAAAGTGCAGTAAAATTCTCATCAAATTTACATTTTTGGTATGAAATCCGACATGATTTACACTTTGGCGAAATGATATACACTGAATTTCAGGCTTAATTGTTTTACTTCTTTATAGATGCGTTATCATCTGAATATACACACACGCAATTATGGGAATGTCATCTGTTGAAAAACAGAGAGAACTTATTCAAGTTCCTAACAGAAATTAAGAAATTTATTCAGAAATATACGAAGTTTGATCATAATGTGCCGGGATTGGTGTTATATAACTAGAACATTACAACGTATATCAACTCAGCATTTAATCTCCTCCAAAATAGTCCCCTTCTGAAGCACCGCACATTTCTCAACGTCGTTTCCATTAATGGAAACTTGGTTAAAAGTCTTTTTGGGGGATCTCGAGTAGCTACTTCGTGGATTTTCTCGAATCAAATGATCCTAGTAATTTGGAGTTGATTTTTGGAAAGGGTATAAATACGAAATTGGAAACCGGATGTGCGTTGTGGTGCATTGGATATCGGCTCGGAACGAGAAATCGGGGAGCTGAGTTAGAATTCCAGTTGAATTCATTGCATTCACTTTCGCACAAATACCCTTGGGAGAGGTATTAATCCGTCTCTTCCTTCCAGTTATGGGTTAAATAACAGGACAGATTGGGTCCTATAGCCTTTGCTGGCAACCAGTCTACCGCAGAAAGCAATGGCAACCTACTGCAGGATAATGTTCTGCCCAGTCATTCATGTCTCTTTCGAGACATGATCGCCCAAGCGTGTTTCACGTATGGCACTTAATTGACTGATAAATACGAAAGAGGCAAGATCTGCGGAATATGTTCCTTTTCAGATACGGAAAGGTTGTCTTTGATCCCAATCTGCTACACAAGCCAGTGAATGGAAGATTTTGGATTCAGTGAGACAACCATTCTATACACATTTGACTTCCAAGGACTGCTATAAACAACGGATGTGATCGAGAATGATTTTATTTAGTGTCCTCGACTTCAAAGTGAAATGGCTTCACTCTACGTATTTTAGCACCGTTACCATGGAAAAAGTCCCGATACTTTTTTTTATCATACTTCGTTTGCATACCAATAATACTTCTATTATATTTTAAATCCAGTATGTAATAAAAGATATAACAGAAAGTTCTATAGACTTAAAATTGTACATTATTTCAGGAATCAGAATGTATGTCATCTGATGCGAAAAAATACAAGATCTTAAAATATTTTTCATTCCATCATAACTTCATTATCGGAATCCTCAAGATGGTGTAATGGTTAGCAATGTGTGTGTGTGTGTGTGTGTGTGTGTGTGCGTGTGTGTGTGTGTGTGTGT
>JBBBDQ010001650.1:1435000-1522500 GCA_037127315.1 Ascarosepion bandense
TTCACAGTTCTTTTTAGACCAGATACGTTTAAAATGATTTATTTTGAAACATTTTTCGCATCATTTTTTAATACAGATATTTTTATCTTTTCTCTTTCATGTTTATAACCACAAGTGTACATTATTCTGTGTTTTTTTCTCTATCACGTATATATCCAGTTCCTGTAACAGTAGCTTTTGTTGAATTAATTTTTTTTAACCACTTCTTTTGCTAAACAAAATTTGACACACTGTTCTGGTGACGAATTTCCAAATTGTAATTGCGTTAGTGTCATTGGTCGATACTTCTCATTCTGAAGACCGTTTACCGATTTTATTTGAATTAAATCTTCGACTGACTGTTTTTCCGACCCCAGTTTCTCGAACTCACAATGTCTTTTGCGGACTGTTTCAAACTAAGAATGAATTTAATGACTGATTCATTAACCTTTTGAAAAATGTTCATTAACTTATCTCTCTCTTTGCGTTCACTAGCTTTTTCTTGGGTGTTATGTTTTTTTATTAGCTGACTTATATCTTCGGTTGTCATTTCCTCTATTTCAACTATCTTTGGTATGCATTTGCTGATACTTTTATAATAGCCTCATAACCCTCAGTTGCCAAGAAGAGAACAGTTATCTGGTTTTCTCCTCCGACTGATTTCAAATCCATAAGCTTTTTTTGCTCTAGCTTTAGCTGCTAGATTCCTAAGCCATACTTGTGAGTACTCATAGTTATCAAGTTATAATTGTTCATTCAGTTCTTTGCGTATCGGCGATGCCTTTGTTATGATGTATTACTAACTCCCAGGAAAATATGGAAAATAGCTGTAGTTATTTATACTCTTGGTGACTTTCCAGTTAAATGAGTCACTCCCTAATTCTATTCACATATCGTTCTTACTCTCTATTCACTCTTCTCCCTTATCTTTCTCTTTTCACCGATATCGTTTTAATTTCAACATCTCTTCATTCTTTCTTAATTTAACTATCTTCTTTCTTTCAACAGAAACGCATTAATCTAGCAGACATTCCCTAGTAACAGTCGCTAATGATCTTTTATCTTTCACTCTAGAAAAGAGGGTCATTTTGGGTCATGATAAAGCCTGATTCATTGACTCCCTAATAGAACAACTTCGCTAAAGTTTTATCAAGCAAAACATCACATGCCAAATATTTCGCAAATGGATAGGATTGATCGAGAATACACTGTCATCGGGTGGGTGCCTAGTATCGTGTTGGACACCAGTTACTCATCATGACACCTCGTTTCAACAAATGATTAGAAATCCTCTTGATATAGATGCATGGTTTCGCCATAGTGTTCTATAAGTTGTTGGTTGGTTTTGTTTTATGGCATATCAACACCTCGGCGGGTCATTTAATGCCAACTAAATTTTATTTATTTATTGCTGGTAATACCTTTTTCTTTCAACAATTTATTGTTGTTTTTAAATAAGTTTTGTGTCTAGTAATACATTTTTCTTTTCGAGTACCAAGATTCATCGGGATTTGTTTTTAAGGGCAAGGTCCCCAAGTCCTACCCTATTTTTTAACCCATGACTGGAGAGAAGGGACGGATTAATACCTTTCCCAAGGGTACCAGTGCTTAAGTGAATGCAGGGTATTCAACTGAAATTTGAACTCGGCTCACTGATTTCTCTTTCCCAACCGATATCCACTGCACCACAACGCACATCCGTCACTGAACGCTTACAGCACCTGGTATTCCCAAGCGGTCACCCATCTAAGTACTGACCAGGCTCAACGTTGCTTAACAAAAATTCATCGATTTTAAAAATATTTCAAAAGATTTCTGACACTTTATCTTATTTAGTTATATTTTTATATTCATTTTGACGGCAATAATAATATCTTCATCTTATAAATATCATGCTTTCGGTTTAATGGCAATAATATTAATCTTTAGAAGATAGTATTATGATAATAATGATGATAAAAATAAAGAATATAATTTTAAATAAAAAAGTAATAATATTATTATTATTATTAATGACAATAATAACGAGAATAATTATTATTTTTAATAATAATAATAATAATAATAATAATAATAAGGACTCTAAACGACATCAGGCGATTGGATGCTAAAACAAGAAAGCTTCTTTTTAAGCATAAGATGCATCATCCATAGGCTGATGTAGACCGTCTATACATACCCCGTAAAGAAGGTGGAAGAGGTCTTATTCAGCTGGAATTGTCATACAAGACAACAATTATTGGCTTACTAACATACATAGAAACAACAAAGGATTGGATGATACAATTAGTAAGGCAACATGAAGAAAGAAAGAAAAAATATTCAATAATAAAAGAAGGCAGTAAATACAAACAAGATTTACAGTTAGTAGATTCTGTAGAAAAGCAAAACAGAAGCCAAGAACCAACTATTGCGGCAAAAAATATGAAAATGAAAGCCAAAGATAAAGCTCTTGAACAGATGAAACAGCGCTGGCAAGACAAACCTCTGCATGGCCAATATCCAGAACGTGCCAATAAATCCAATGTTGACAAAGTTAATACTCATCGATGGTTACGTGCATCTGGATTAAAGTCTGAAACTGAAGGCTTTATTCTTGCAGCACAAGACCAAAGTCTTTTCACTAGAAACTTCCAGGCAAATATTATGCATAATAATATGGATCCAAAATGCAGGTTTTGTGATAAACACCAAGAAACAATAGACCACCTAATCTCAGGCTGTTCTGTGCTTGCCCCAAATGAATATAAATATCGCCACGATAGAGTTGGGCAATATTTACATTGGGCAATGTGCAAACATTATGGAAAAGCTGTAAACAAACACTGGTATGAACATCACCCAGCACCGGTTACAGAAATAGAAGATGTAACCATTCTATGGGATTACACCATCTACACAGACAGAAAAATTGAAGCAAACAGGCCAGACATTATTGTTAAAAACCAGAAGGAGAAAACTTGTCTATTAATTGATATGGCTTGTCCAGCGGATTGTAACATAGCAATCAAGGAATTTGAAAAACTGTCAAAATATAAAGACCTGGAAATTGAAATAGAAAAAATGTGGAAATTGAAAACAAGAGCTGTGCCAGTGATAGTAGGTGCACTTGAAATGATAAAAAATGGAACAAAACAACACATTGAAAGAATCCCTGGAAAGAGATATATATATCTTAAGAGATATACAAAAAAGCGTCTTATTAAGTACAGCCCACACACTAAGGAAAACTTTATCTATGTAATGCTAGGGAAGATATAAAAACATGAAATGGAGCCATAACAACACGCCACTACCTGCCTTAGGTCTCCCCGCAGACTTGGTTGGTAGTGAAACCAAAGCAGAAATCGAAATATGATGAAAAATGACATAATAATAATAATAATAATTTTATATACCACTCTCTCCAGTATATATTTCTTCGGTAACAATATTACTGTAGAATTGGGTCTCTCTCACCACAACGGCGATGATGATCATTCTTCTGCTAACACAGTGCTGGGACCACAGTGTCTGATCAAATGTGCTTGTAGAAACAACGATTGCTGCAATTACGGGATCGACTATGTTGGGCTGATCACGAACATTAATCTTTATATATTCGGCGGTTTTCACTGCAGCCGCTACGACGATTATTCTCAACTTCTTGGGCGAGGCTTGAACTTCAAAATCCGCAACAAATTCGGAGCGACGATTAAAACTTTCAACACAAATCATAAACTTTGTCGGGGACCACTCAACCCGACTTCTTCACGCAAGTATGTTTCACGTAAACCTTTCATTATCTATTTCTTCACCGTTCTTTCTTCGTCACCATCAGCAACAATAAACACAATCTACAACAAACACTTCTGTCGAAGAAATAGAACTAGACCCAAGTTTAAATAAAATATATTTTAATTTCCTTTTATATACAAAGACATCTTCGATGACGTGCCATGGATTAGGAGGGGGTTTAGTCAAAGTTGTCAGCATCCCACATTGTGGAGACCCCGATCTTACTCAACCGGACGCTTCAAAATCAACATCAAAATTACTACCAAAGATTTTCTATCAGCTTGACGTCACTTCCGTGCCATTGACAGCTATCTTCCGGTAAAAACCCGAATGTGCGACACAAAACTTTGACCTCGCTAGACAAAATAAAAATAAAAATGCGAGAATGTTTTGTTTAAAAATGTCATCTGGCTGACATTTCACTCAAATCACCAAACGAAAAATATACTTCATTGTAAAAATTTCCATGTTTCTCAAAAATATCGTCGAACGAATAGTTAATAATAATAACAATAATAATTTTGAAATTTAGAAAGAAAAAGAAAAATGATACTATAAATATGAAATAATAGATAACCAATTTTTTGAAGCGGTTTAGAATTTATAGAGATTTTGAAGGGGAATTACATTGGAGGGCCGTTTCAGGGACTTAAATTATATACCCTATCTGCATATAAACCTTTACGTGCACACACGCTTCTTTGTAACCACATAAATACTTACATGTATATACACCCATATGTACATATGAAAATCGCATACCCACATTGATATAGATAGATAGATAGATAGAAACAAATACACACACACACACACACACACACACACACACACACACACACATATATATATATATATATATATATATATATATATATATATATATTATTGACGATATTTTTTTTTTTAATTGGTATGTAATCCGGGTAAATTCCAAAAGAGACGAACTCGAGAGAACTCAATGTTAAATTCATTTATTTAATTTAACAGAGTAATATTTTAAAACGGATTTTGGATTATTAGCTTGGGTGGGGTGATATTTTGATTGCCTACTGTTGTACCATTTGGATCTGACGAGCCGCGTTAAGAACATCAAAGCGGTGAAATATGTATCATCCAAGCTTATAAAATATTATATATATATATATATATATATATATATATATATATATATGTACACTTCAACATAAGCATATACACTTACCAACACTTCTTTTTCGGAGCCACGCGTCTGACCATAATAGGTACCGTTTTGCCTCTGCTCGTAATGAGTGCAAGAGAATCCAAAATGTTTTAAGTTATTCGCTGAAAGAATGAAGCACCGTATAGCTTCTCAAAAGTTCGGCTTCAAAAACTACTGGCGGCTCTGCAAAATGTGTGTTAAACAACAGCAAGCCCCAATCCTCACTTTAATCAATGAATTTGAAGTCCTCACATCAGCAGACAAGGCTGAATGCTTTGCTCGCAAATTCTCCACCAACTCTACATTCGATTCGTCTGGGGTATCCGCACCCGACTTCCCACCCAGAAGTGAGGCTCAACTGAGTGACGTTTACATTACCCATTCGCTGATCTCTAACATAATTTCAAAGCTTGACGGTGATGACGGAATCCCAATCATTGTCCTGAAGAAATGCTCTCCTGAATTCTCTTCTGCCCTCTCCAAACTCTACTACTAGTGCCTGTCTGCTTCCTGATTTCCTGCCTGCTCGAAATCCTCCTCTGTGGTTCCTGTCTTTAAGAACGCTGGAGAACCCCCAGACACCTCTAATTATCGCCCTATCAGACTTCTACCGATTTTTTGGCAGTGTTGGAGGCTATTATCAATACTGAAGTGGCTCAACATCTCACAGCCTACGGCCTCTTCTCTGATAAAGAGTATGGTTTCCGCTTCACCAAGTCTACTACTGATATGTTAACGACCATCAGAGAGTATATAAGAGTTCTCGATAAGAACTGCGAAGCTCGAGCTGTTGCACTAGATATCTTCAAAGGATTTGACAAAGTCTGGGATGCTGGCCTTCTACACAAGACACAGGGTTATGGAATAACTGGACGCTTGCTCGATCTAATTCAGTCGTTCCTTTCAAATCGCGTAATTAAGGTAGTATTGAATGGGAATGTTTCCAGTTCCAGGTCCTACGCCTTTTCTTGATCTTTATCAACAATCACCCTGATGTAATCAGATCCCAAGTAGACATCTATTCTAACAACATCACTATTTACTCCCGCCTCGATAAGAAATCTGCCGAGGCTGACAAAGCAAACTTCGCTGCTGATCTTGAAAACGGCCTCCAGTCTGTGGTGGACTGGGGTAAGAAATAGCTCGTAAATTTGAATGTTTCCAAAACGAAGCCGCTATCTTTGACAACCATAGGTAATCGCTCCTACCCCCAATCACCATAGATCAGGGTAGTCTACCTGAAAGCAAATCAATGCGCCTCCTCGGCCTAACTCTCTCAACCGACCTCAAGTGGAATGACTATATTGAATCCATAGCTAAATCTGCTGCTAGGAAGTTCGGTTCACTGTGTAGGGCCAGAATGTTTTTCTCGTCGGAATCCATCCTGCGCAGATATAAATCTACCATCCGCCCGTGCATTGAACACTGCTGTCACATTTGGTCGGGTGCTCCGGGAATTCTTCTCAGGTTTCTTGGAGAATCTGCAATGTGATCAATCCCAACCTGGTAGCTCAGCTCTAGTTACTTTCTCCCTGACGTAATGTAGCTTCCCTGTGTATCTTCTGAAAATATTATCACGCCTTCTGCTACGAAGAGCTTAGCTTCCTGGTACCCCCTCAGCATGAATTTACTCGAGCTACTAGCCTAGCAATTAGGTCCCACCCTTTTACAGGGAAACCAATAAAATGTAACCGCATTTCCCGCCTATGGAATTCCTTTCCGTATACTTGCTTCCCTGACAGCTACAATCTCCAAGAATTTAAATGTAAGGTCAATTGGCATCTCCTACCTCCTTGACTCGCATCCTTTCCCTCATCTTTTTTCTAAGTTCACTCAAAATATCCGGATGGAATGCTTTTCCCGTCTGAACCCATCTTGCGCATTTATAAATTTACCATCCGCCCGTGCATTGAATACTGTTACCATATCTGGTCGGATGCTCTTGCTATTCATCTCGAGGTTCTCGTCAGAATCCATCTTGCACATTTATAAATCTACCATCCGCCCTTGCATTGAATACTGCTGCCATATCTGGTCGGGCGCTCCTGCTATTCATCTCAGGTTTCGTGGCAAAATCCAACGGAGAATTTGCGATTGAACTCGTCCTGGTAGCTCAACTCCAGACAATTTCCAATTAGCTTAATTCCCTGGTGCCACCTCTGCATGAATTGACTCGAGTTACTAGACTAGAAACAAGGTTTCACCTTTTTAGAGTGAAACCGATAAAATCGAACCGTAATTTCTACTGTATCAGCTTCTTTTCTCGCACTTCCAGACTGTGGAATTCCCTTGACAATCTCTCCCTTCTTAATCTATTTTAAATATCTACAAGCTTACCATTCATCTGTGCTTAGAATTGCTTTCCTGACAGCTACAATCTACAAATTTAAATGCAATATTAATTGCCATTTTTTATCTTTTTGATTCGGATCCTTCCCCTGACAACCCTTATATCATGTTCTTCTCCCTTTTCATTCTACTCTCATGCAGCTCTCTTCATATCAGTGTTAACATCCTTCTCTTATCCATTTTCTGACACCCCCCTGTAACTTATTCATCTTTCTCATCGCTAACCTCTTATGTAACCCCCTGTGCACCAGTGACAGTACTACTTTGCTTGGGGTGGAATGATAAAAATAACAATACTTACGTATGCAATTTACATAATATACACATATACATATCCTTCCTTACCTAACAATACACATTCCTACCCACTTACATATATGTGTGTGACACTATCTCCCGCAAGGATACTTTTCCTTCTCCCGCGGAGATACTTTCCTTTGGTTGGTTTAAAACAACGGAGAGAAAAATCTATGCTGGCAATGTTATTAATGTGTTATAGCGCCACGCAATGTGAGCTTAGGAAAAAAACATAATAAAAACATAATAAAACATAATAGGAAAAACATCAAGTAATTTTTTAAAACCGGGAGCATAAAATCTAATTATTTTTTGGGAAAATATACATTTCTCTCCTTTCATGTTTTTATATAAATTTCTCTTCTTTTGGAGTTGAAATGTCGATTTCGATAAGCTGAAAAAGTATCGACAAAACAAGTGTCAGAGTGATTTGATAGGGTCACACGAAGACCAAGGCCGCTGGTGGACACAGGAGTCCGTGTTAACCCGACACGAATCGAGGTTCGATGTGAGTTGGCAAAATTTAATTCGTCGAGCTAAAACATTCCGCAAATCGAGTGGGCGGAGACCGATTTCATTGGCCGAAGGCAGTGAGCCGGCCGGATCCCCAGAAAGGATCGAAATTGGTTGTAAAAATAGATGCTCGACAAGAAAAGCTCAGATTTTTCGGCAGAGAGCCACCGCCGCCAACAACACCACATTCTCCGCCAGCGGCCGCCTCCGATTCGGCACATTCCGTCAGATTCCGTCAGGAACTTGAAGAGATCTGTTTATTTCAATGCTAACGAAACTTAGACAAAACATTTTGTTTAACGATTGGAAGCTATGATGCTTTTAGCGAACTTTCTCCCTCCGTTGTAACCAGCATTTTAAACAATTGTATATCATTTTCGACAACTGTATTGCTGGGAAAAGAAAGACATTGTTTTTTCTTTATATAAAGACAGTCTCCAGGCGTGTTCGACCTTGTTCAATTAATTTATTAATTCTTTTTTGGTGCCGTATTTTTTTTCTCAAACCACAAATGTACACCAGTGGCCGGACTGGCTCAAGAAGGCGACTATTAAAATTGCACGACGAAACCTCTGGGATCTAATCACAACGTGGGACAGTGGCCCGTTGTTGCAACAGACGTCTTGTAATCCAGCTTTTGTGGTGACATGATCGGACGGGATCGTCACGACCAGCAACAGCGACCAAACCAACCGTACAACCGGGTGGCAGTGTCACAACTGGGATCGTCACGAGCGTCAGCGAGAACGAGCGTCACATTAGACAGACTGCCAGCCCGGCTTGAGGCGTCATAACTGGTGCCGTTTCGACCGGGATCTGACCTGAGGGCAACCGTCCGGCATGCAAAGTGTTACATGTGTATTCCTGAATAAAGTTAAAAAAAAGATAAAATAAAATAAATAAATATATAATATATGTTTTCATTTTCATTATAATGCTTTAACATTGTGTTCTCATGGGATTACGATCTCCCCACCCCTATGGAATTAACATTACAAATTACCAAGGATACTACTTATATATATATATATATTTTAATCATTTCACTCCGAGCAAGGCAGAAATGCCACTGATGAGAGGGGGGTTACATAAATGTAAAAAAGATTAATTAGAAAAGAGTGAGGAGTACAAACTAGTTAGAAAGGAGCAATAGAAAGCTGAGAATGCAGGTGCGATGACAGATACATAGGTGCAGAGAAAGGGAAGGATATACGGGGGTGGGGAGAGAGCTAGAGTCCAGTGGTTAATGGATGAGCATTGACATTGCATTTAAATATCTGGAGGTTGTAGCCGTCAGGAAAGCAAAAATATGGGAGCGAGTTCCACAGGCGAGAAGTGCGAGAGAAGAAGCTGAAGGAGTAGAATTGTCGTTTGCATTTGGCTAACCTGACTGTGAATGGGTGGGACCCAGTTGCCAATCTGGTTGTACGAGTAAACACCTGTTGTGGAGGCACCGGTGACTGAAGTTCGTTGGAGCAGAAGCCATGACAGTATTTATAGAACAGACAAAGGGAGGCCACATTTCAACGGTGGGGAAGCGGCTGCAGTCGAGCCGCCAGATCAGTACCTATCACATTACAGACTCTTCTTTGGAGCCTGTCGTGAACACTGAGGAGAACGGCAGGGGCGCTTGACCATAAATGGCAGCAGTACTCCATGCACGGACGGATAGTTGACTTGTATATATGCAGGATGGATTCAGGCGGAAAAAACATCCTGGATCGACAATGTTACCCAACCTTCTTCGCAGTAGATTTTCCTATGGATTCAATATAGTGGTTCCATTTGAGGTCTGAGGAGAAGGTAAGGCCGGGGAGGCGTAGTGTGTTGCTTTCAGGAAGAATCGCTTGGTCCATGCTTATGGGAGGCAGGAGAGGTTGCCTGTGATGGTTGACAGACAACAGCTTGGTCTTAGACGCATTGAAGTTGACAAGCCACTTCTTGCCCCAGTTCACCACAGAGTGTAGATCTCGTTCAAGGTCAGCAGCGAGTTTATATCTGTCCGCCACGCCAGGTTTCTTACTGGTGCGGGAGTATATTGTGGTGTCATCTGCGTAGATGCCTACTTGGAAATTGATCTCATCTGGGAGGTCGTTGATGAAAATAAGGAAGAGCGTCGGGCCCAGGATAGAGCCCTGTGGGACACCAGCATTTGTGCTGTAGGATGAAGTGGCATGCCCATTCAAAATAACCTTCATTCTGTGGTTATTTAAAAAAGAAATATATATTGTCATCCGCAGCAGACAGATCTGTTTCGCTGTACCACAGCTCATCAGTACGGTTAGACTCCGATTGCTTTTTAATCCAGGATTGAATCCCGACCGAAATGGCGTCAGTCGGCGACTCTACCTCTGGGCTATGGGCGTTCGGTGTAAGTAGGCCGACATTTTAGCGCATATCATTATATGTGCCCAATAGCTAGAGTGCTCTAATTCATTAATGATCACCCTGATGTCATAAGATCCCAAGTAGGTATGTACGCCGATAACACCACAGTTTACTCTCGCCTCGATCAAAAATCTGGTGTGGGCGACAAAGCTAAACTTGCAGCCGAGCTTGAAAAGTACCTCCAATCCGTAGTGGACTGGGGTAAGAAATGGCTCGTAAATTTTAATTCTTCTAAAACGAAGCTACTATCAATTAACCATCATAGACAATCGCACCTACCTCCCATTAGCATGGACCAGGCTTGCCTCCCAGAGAGTAAAACACTACGCCTCCTTGGTCTCACACTTTCAGCGGACCTCAAGTGGAATGACTATATCGAATCCATTGCTAAATCCGCTGCTATGAAAGTCGGTTCTCTGTGCAGGGCCCGGAAGTTTTTTCCGTCTGAATCTATCCTGCACATATATAAATCTACCACCCGCCCGTGCATTGAATACTGCTGCCATATTTGGTCGGGTGCCCATACTATTCTCCTCGGGCTTCTCGACAAGGTACAGCGGAGGGTCGATACCGACATGGCAGGCCGCCTGCAGACACTCTCTCACCGGCGCGACGTGGCTTCCCTGTGTCTGTTCTATAAATACTTTCACGGTTTCTGCTCCGATGAACTTAGATCACTGGTGCCCTCTAGGTATGAATTTGCACGAGATACTAGATTAGCAACTAGATCCCACCCTTTTACAGTGAAACCGATAAAATGTAACCGCAACTTCTACTCCAACAGTTTCTTTTCTCGCACTTCCCGACTGTGGAATTCCCTTCCACATTACTGCTTCTCCGACGGCTACAATCTCCAGGAGTTTAAATGTAAGCTCAATAGACACCTCCTAACACACTAACCCGCATCCATTCTTTCAAACACTCTTCCCATCCACCCAACCCCCAGCCTTTGTATCCATACCCATCTATCACCTTCCTTTTGACATTCCCTATATCTAACCACTCCTCCTCTTAACCTTCCTCTATGTAGCCCCATGCGCAATAATGGCAGTGGAATGCCTTGCTTGGGGTGAAATGATTAAAACAATATATATATATATATATATATGTGTGTGTGTGTGTGTGTGTGTGTGTGTGTGTGCATGTGAACACACTGAACAGACTGGGATAGATCGATATATATAGATATATACATACATACTAATCAAATCTTGCTCTGGTACGGGTTTGTGTGACAAGTGAGTTAGATTTACACCGATATTTAAACTGGACAGAACAAGACTGAAATATATATCGGCTTTTATAATGCTCGCTTTCAAAAGTGTTGAACGTTGCCCATTTCAGATAGTGTGAAAACTAGACAGAAAAAATAATGATAGATAGATAGATAGATAGATAGATAGATAGATAGATAGATAGATAGATAGATAGATAGATGTAAACGGACTACGATGAATCGATAATGAACAGTGATAGATAGATAATTTTCGACTGACTGCGCTATATATATTGTTAAATATAACATGCACTGAATATATATTATGTTTAATCATGGGCCATTCTAAACATCATATTTTAGCTTTAATTTCCAGTGAAAAAAAAAAGACAAAATTTCCCCAACATTTGGATATTTTTTTTACTACGCTGCTTACTTGATCTATGGATTCGGCTCACATGAGCCATCTTCAGAGTGGTTGTATGGAATGGACATTAACGCAAAGATATTCACTATGGAAGACGATCTTCTGTTATGATGGAGTAGAAGATGACTATGCGACGCTAAAGGTCACGGAATAGAAAATTCGGGATCGGTTCTATACCACGTGACTGAACGAAATATTAACAACAGAACCATGTGACTTAATACCATGTAATTTGTTGTAACCAGTTTGAAATGTAATTTTATTAAATGTGGGTTGCTTTGTTTTAATGTAGACGGCCTCCAATATCAGAAGGTTCTTCGAATTGTGTGTATGTGTAAGTATTGTTGTGCTATCGACTAATACCTGTCTAATATTGCGTACATGGTTATGATATTTTAAATGTTTAATAGAACTAAGATAAGAAAGGTGGCAGGTAAGTCTACGAGAGAGCGTGTTTGTAGTAAAACCAATATATGTAAGCAGATTTATTATTAGTATCAGAGATACAATTTATGAGCGGGCATGTAAAATGATACACTACATTGGCTTTTTGTAGCGAATATAGTAATGTGGTTGTAGGGTTATTAGAGACTATGAGGTCAACAGCTTTAATTTTTTTATAATATATGATGAGCTTAATTTGTTTATTATTATTAATTGGTTTAACATATTTACCTATTAAGTTTTTGAGTGTTGTTACATCATGTTTGTATTCATTATGCATTTGGTTACAATAGTATAAGTTCTTTTTTTACGTACACTATTATTATTAATATTATCAATTTTGTTAGAGTATTATTAAGTTTATTGAGATAATCTGTTGATCAATGATTGAATTAGGAAATCCATTATTAACAAGTGTTTGTTTAATGTCATGTAATTTTTTTATAGAATATGGTTTTGGAAGAAAATATCTTGGTGTGTATTGGATTAAGTTTTTTATAATGGCTAACTTATATCGTAGGGGGCTTTCACTATAATAATTAAAAGTCATCTTAAAAAGGTTTCATATTTAGAGAAGTAGTAAATTAATATGTGCTGGAATCAATAAATATTTTTGACAAACTTAGATAGATAGATAGATAGATAGATAGATAGATAGATAGATAGAATATGAAGTCTTAGATAGATAGATAGATAGATAGATAGATAGATAGATAGATAGATATGAACAGAATGAGATAGATCGATAGACATTAACAGAATGAGATAGATAGATAGATAGATAGATAGATAGATAGATAGATAGATAGATAGATACGAACAGAATGAGATAGATAGATAGATAGATAGATAGATAGATAGATAGATAGAATATGAAGTCTTAGATAGATAGATAGATAGATAGATAGATAGATAGATAGATAGATAGATAGATAGATAGATAGATCTACCTTTGTTCCGATGCACTTGAATGCGCACGAATCCATATTTAAACCCAATATGTATTCTGTTTACTATTTGGAAATATCTACGCTATTAGACGAACATTATTAAGTATGAGAGAGGGCGGAGTCTTACGCCATGGAAAGAATCGTGCCCCTTTATTTCCCTGAAGATGAACTTCTGCTCATGACATTTTAATGGATGGCCTTTCAATGAATACAGCTTGAGACTTCAAACTGAATCCATTGACTACGACGTATTCGCATTTTTATGTCTTGTATTCTTCTTGCTTCTCTTCGTCTACATCGACTCCGGCGTACCTGGTTGGTGTTATAGTCACGAAAACCACCGTAACGTCATGCTGGATCCATCATGGTATCGGGAGATCAAAGAAAAGGTAGCCGTTCATGAGACAGAACGTGTTAAGTTACATAGCAAAAGTAACAGAGAAGAATTCCTAACCAGACTACGATCAATCGATTTGGGTTCCTTGTGGCATTTCCCGGGCAAGTGCAGTTATTTGATGAAGCAGGTCATCTTTAATGATATCATGATGGTAGCAGAGGTGGTCTGAGTATATTCGCAAGCTTTGAAAGAGTGATGCTCAAATCCCAACCAGGGATAGAATCGCCGACTGATGCCAATTCGGTCGGGTTTCAGTCCTGGGGTGGGAAGCCATTGGGAGTCTGGCCGTGCAGCGAGGCGGGTCTGTCTGCGGAATTTAAAGTTGGGAATTTTAACTACAGAACAAAGTTTCAGTCATATGTATCCCATAAAGTTGGAGACAATACTATATGAAAATTCAAAATACAGAAGTTAACGGGGAAATATCCTGATACCATCGCCTAGGTCTCTATCCCGGAAAGGTTATTCAAATCTCACGACCAAAGAAGAGAATATTGACTAAACAGCGCTTTCATCATCTCTTGTGATAAACAGATGCCTACTGAGAATATTTTGGGTCACAAAAAAAAGGAATGTCAACTGGGACTTAGAAATATTATCCCCGAATATCATCGGTGTAGCAGTTTATGTACTTTAAGGAACTTTAACGATAAGTCTCAGGTCAATTCATAAATACTGTGGAATTTCCACGGAAGGATAATTATGATTTCCTGGAACAAATTTACTTTGTCATACTACAAATGATAGTAACGTCCTCAAACATAAAGGTATTGGATAATAAAATAACGATAACACAGAATGTAATTTTATTAAAATATCTATAAAAGTAATGTCCACAGAAGCTACTTTTCTGTAATCTTATATTACTAGTGGAACGCGTGGAATTTCCACGGAAGGATAATTATGATTTCCTGGAACAAATTTACTTTGTCATACTACAAATGATAGTAGTCTTCAAACATAAAGGTGTTGGATAATAAAATAACAATAACCCAGAGTGTAATTTTTTTTAAATATCTGTATGCACAGACCATAACCAAAATACTGTACGCTATTTTGTGAGAAATTTTGAAAGGGAAAATGTTTTTTTTATTACTGAAAAATCATGGCTCCTGAGTCTATTGTAAACAGAAAAGACCAACTGAGTAATAGCCAAGTGTGTAGAGGCCAGAAATTTCGTTATTAGGCCGCGGGATACAACAACAAACCTACCTATTGTACTATATTGTACAGTACACATATACACACACACAATTACTCTACAAACACCAGCTTAAGCTACTACTGATACGGCAATAATATAGGCTCTCTCCTCCTACTGTCTCACTCTTTATTACTCTTCCGTTTGGCAAAGGTGAGAGAAAGGTTGAGGAGAGTAGTGTTTAAAAAGATAGAGGGGATGGAAAGGCTCGTATAGAGAGTAAGTGGCCTAACGGACGGAGGAACTAAGTAACTAAAGAAGGAAGGAACAAGCGGAATTATTTTATGATTATCCGTTAGTATTCATCTAATTTATTCTAAAAAGTTAAAGTACAATTATGGGATACTCAATTATATATCCACCATTATTTACAGCAAAATTATTATCAAGCAGCCTTTTGGTACATTTTGACCAAAATTCCACAGAATATATGAAAGACTTTTCAAAGTATATTTACTTCAGGTTTCAATAGAGAAAGAATTTTCCATCCAAATATTTTGCAACCCTTAGATAAAATAATAATCGGATGACGTAAGGTCGGCGAATATTGTGGGTAAGGTAGAACTAGGCCTGGGTAAGATGATAAACTATCAAGACCTCTGATCAAGAGATTATCTGAAGAACGTCATTCTATATGGTAACATCAAGCACGAAAAGTTTGTCTGCCAGATCTGCAAATTCCTCATCCAAAGACTTGTTTACCTGTCATGAAACACCTGTCGAGCCATAAAAATGTGCTGAGTTGAGGTGAAACCTCTTCGATAGGATACTCTTATAATCGCCAGCTAAAAACTGGGTCTTCTTCACACAACAAACATTCAATTCAATTTGCTAAAGAGCGCAAACGAGCTTCAATCCGCAAGACTACGGCCTCTGGACCCAAACATTCACACTAGCTAACTAGAGTGCCATTATCAGTTCAATTAAGGTTGACACCCTGGTTGAAAATAGCTATGGCAAGGACACTGGAGGCCTGTTCCATTGAGCCTTGGTCCATCCCTGTCTTCATTGTATCTTCAAGAGATAAGTGGGCAATGGCACCAGAAATGTTCATTTAAGTGAGAGGTGATTAAAAACGGGGAACCTCCCTGAACAAAATGATTTTTATTTCGTCATTTGGTTATCGCACATGTAAGCCGATGGGGCCTATAATTTCAAGGCAGTATTGTTCTCTTCGATAAACCCGCAAGTTTGCCGCGTACTCCAGACTCGATCGCACAACTGTAAGGATCATATTAGATAACGTCTTTCCCATTTACATGTCTAAAGTTACATAAACATTTGAGGTTCCTTGAATTGCGCTTTCTTCGCTGATACGCGACAGACGTCTTCCTAGGAAGATATGGAGGTCAGTTTCCGGACTTCTATTTCTTTGTGTAATTGCGTGATTGGGAAGCGATCGGAGTGCGTGTACATGAAAATTGTTTTCTGGGTGTATGATACCTACTGAATTTAAACAGTGATGGCAATGGTGTATTTCGTACAGATTTTTTCTTTTAACGGTGAATTTGTGACTGATTTGGACGGAGGTGGAGGGCCAATTCTTTTTCTAGAAGTTGGAGTAAATAGAGCAGAACATGGGGGATGCTTTACCTCCAGCGACGAGAATTCTTTTTCTGCTCCTAGGGTGTGCCATGTGATCTGTTCTGAAGAAGGTCTGTGTATTCCATCAGCGTACCTTAAGGTTACAGTTCCTTAAAAATTAAAAAAGACCTTTCCGATTTTGAATGACGTGAAGGTCCTTTGTTAATACAAAATAAATATTATTTCTATTGGTATGTAGACACGATATGAAGTGTTAGAAAGGTGATCATGCAAAACGAATTCATCTCTCTCTATGACCTTGGGCGCTCGGGTTGAAAAACCTCGATATAATTTGGCATCTTTCATCTGGTTAGTAACTCAAGGAGAACCCGTTATGTTACGGTGATATGAAGGTGTCTATAGAGCACGCCTCTGTCCTTGTAACGTCATTTATACTTGTTGAAGAATTTATATATTTCCTGAAAATTTTTGTCTTTGGTAACTGTTGTGAATTCCGGGTGAGGAACCGCACAAAATAATAAACAACAAAACAGAGATTTAAGATAGACAAATATGTTTTATTAAACGTAAAGATACAAACTGGAACGCAGGTTAGTAATCCAGGAATACGATTAGTAGGAATATCTAATCTAAAGCTAATCTAAACTTATTTATAATTGGAACTTTGTCTGTGTGTGTGTGTGTGTGTGTGTGTGTGTGTGTGTGTGTGTGTGTCTGTTACTTATAGACTCCGAAACAAATGAACCGATTTTCTTGAAAATTTACACAGTTGTACTATAAGCGTCTGCGAGTGTTCTTAGCTAGGTTTTGTGTCGAGGTACCCCCGATAAATATCAAAAATCGATAATCGAAAACATCGTGTTATAGAAGGAGTGGTCCGATTTTAATCAAATTTGATACACTCATAGACAAAGACATAAAAAAAGATTTTCAGAAGTTTCAAGGTTGCAGTTCTTACAATAGTGCAGAAAATCGATAATGTATATATATATATATATATATATATATATATATATAAGGCAAGATGTTTGTGTGTGTGTCTGTTTATCTGTTTGTATGTCCTTTATACAAATCCAAAATTTTAATCCGATTCTCACCAAACTTCAAACAAATATTTTTTAGGTTGAGTCTGAGCTCCAGGACCATGGATCAGTTTTAAAGTTTTCATTACACCCCAGCAACGCCGGGCTATACTGCTAGTATATATATATATACAAGGAATACGATTGGTAGGAATATATATATATATATATAAGTCCGTGAAGTGAAGCCGTGCGGGAATTAGTATGTCCACGTCGACACTGACGGGTGATATGTAATACTATTCTGGCTGAGTGGAGCTCAGAGCTATTATGACTACCGACGCGGTATTCTCTGTGAAACTTCGGTATCTGTCGGTATCTTACGGTAACCTACTGTACTCTATGGCAGGAGTATATGTATACTCGTATCCATCATCATAGCAAAAGGGAAGATCCCACAACAGTAACCGACTCAGTAGTTGGCTCAGTTTCTGTCACTCAACAAGAAGAAACAATATGTGTTTTAGTGTTCTTTAACTATGATGCAAATAGAGATTTCCCAAACGCGAGGGGCATAATGTTTCGTCTATTTCTATCCGTCATCAGCTCAAGTTTAAAATAAACGTGGAAAAGTAAAGACCACCCTATAAAAAGTTGGGTGTATCAAGTAAGAGTATATTTTGAGGGAACGGGGATCTTACGATGACACACAGAAATGGATGGTTTTGCGCTTTTCGGATATTGTTGAAATAAAATAGTGTTGTTTGTCTTAGATTAACAGAATGTAATCTTAATGTTTGTTGTTTTTTTTTTTAGCTCCTCGAATTTCCGTTTCTCGATTTCATATCTTCTTTCTATTAAAGGACAGAAGGTGAAGTTCATCCCCGATGTGGAAATAATTCGGTTTATTTGATGTTTATTTTATCCCTGAATTTTCAATAACATTGTTCGAGTTTAGTTTATCGAAATTCTGTTTCTCAATTTCATCTCCTCATTCTCTCAGAGGACAGAAGGTAAAATTTACCCCAATGTGTAAATAATTCGTTTATTTGATGTTCATTCTATTTTTGAATGACGGAAGGTGAAGTTCTTCTTCAATATTGAAACAATTCGTTTTATTTAATATTTTTCCCTGAACTTTCCATAAACTTTTTCGACTGATTAAACATCGTTTTCAGATATAATCAACATGACAGATATAACAGTTTTCTCTAAATATACACTACCGGCCATAATTATTAAGCCATCACAGTGTTTTAAAAAATGATGTTTTTCATACAATTTTTTTAGTATTTATTGCCAAGTGAATAATTGAAAATGAAAAAAGAATGGTCCTTTTGTTAATACTGAACAATAACATGTGCATTAAATTAATTTATAACTATTTAATAATTACCTATATTGCAGTTTCATCAATGAAAGAATGAAGAAAATTTAGGGTGATTCAGATGAGTTGATCTTTGCTTCTTTGCATTGTAAAATTTTGTAAAGTTATAATAACAAAAGAACCATTCTATTTTCATTTGGCAATAAATACTAAAAATAGTATGAAATACATCATTTCTTTTTTAAAAAAACTGGGGTTTCCTAATAATTATAGCCAGCTATGTATATTTTTTGTGGTTTCAAATATTGGTGAAAATTGTTATATACGGGTCCTTTGTTTTATTCCACTCTCCACATAAAACTAGAATTATAATGTGGTTCTGTATTTATTAGTGATGATGCAAATGGTAATTTGAGGAAAATGAAAAGTTCACAATGATTTATGCATTATTTTTCTCTCTTTCTATTTAAGCACCAGCTTCTGATTCAAATAAGAGTGGAAATAGAGAGGTTGCTTTTGTTGGACTTTTGTAAAAAAAGAGTGAATGTGACATGAGTGTATCATGTGAGAGGGCTCAGAGGAAGTGGTATCTTAAAGTGAGTAGTTAGGGATTTTGTACTTTTGATAAAAAATCATCAACACAACCCAGCTAAGAGTTTGAGTTTTGTTTAACAGCATATCAACCTTTGCAGGTTATTTAATGCCAAAAAGGTGGGGTTTTAAGGTATGTTTTTAATGTTTGGTTATAGTGAGAAGGTTGATTTAGTCAGATTTTAATGAAATTTTTTTTCATTTTTATTTTTTTTTATTTTACAAAACTGAAGATGTCTTCTAATTTTGTATTCAAAAATGTATTGCTGGTAATAATTTTCCTTCAAAAATGTATATTTTTCTATAAAAGTTTGTTTTTATGTATATATTTCTATAAAAGTCTATTTTTATACTTTCATAATGTTTTGACCCTAGTTTGGGGGGGTTAACTATTTGTCCATAGCTGGGACCCTAATAGGTGCTACCACTCCGGGTCAGGGTGGACCTGGGAACAACAGCAATTAAGAAGTGATTCCATTCTCCTCACAACCTCCCAATCAGAGGCCTTGCTGCCAGATGCAGTTTACTGTCATACCCAGGATCCCAGCTAAGAGAAAATCATTTTTTATAACTAAGGAATTTATCCTCATTTATCTTATTTCCTTTAGTTCCCCACATTTTCATTTCTTTCTTTTCTCATCCTCATTAGATCACTTTCGCTTCCGTTAAACAATAGCAAGGCAGCGCCGGATCAGTTCATTCTCTTTACTACCAGTTATTAAACTTTACTACCAGTTATGAAATCTAATGCCGCGTTCGTTAACAGTGCCTTATAGATATATTTTTGCAATTATTATGCCATCGAGTAATGAAGAATATAACGCTCTCACACTCTGATTAAGTACTCTGGAAGAATGGTAGACTTTGAAAAACAGTAGCTACTCTAGCATATACGCATCGTTCATTCAGCAATGAATTAGATCACCCTCAGATATTAGGAGTATATAATGATAATATACACCCTAAAAGTCTGCCTCCTTCTAACAAGCGCTCATAGCTCAGATTTAGAATCACCGACTGACGCCAATTCGGTCGGGTTTCAATCTGCTGTCTAACCGTACTGATGAGCTGTGATACAGCGAAACAGATCTGTCTGCGGATGACTATATATATATATATATATATATATATACACACAACCGGTCCGAATTATTAGGCAACCCACGTGTTTTTAGTATTTATTGTCAAGTGAATAATTGAAAATGAAAATAGAATGGTTATTTTGTTAATACCGAACAATAACATGTGCATTAAATGAATTTATAAATATTTAATAATTACCTATATTGCAGTTTCATCAATGAAAGAATGAAGAAAATTTAGGGTGATTCGGACGAGTTCATTTTTGCTTCCTTGCCTTGTAAAATTTTGTAAAGTAATAACAAAAGAACCATTCTATTTTCATTTAGAATTATCCACCTAAAAATAGTATGAAATACATCATTTCTTTTAAAAAACTGGGGTGGCCTAAAATCTACATGGTGCGATGGGTAAATTGTCGCTATTTGCTTTGTAAAATTTTGCAAAGTAATAATAACAAAAGAACCATTCTATTTTCATTTAGAATTATCCACTTGGCAATAAATACTAAAAATAGTAAGAAATACATCATTTCTTTTAAAAAATTTGGATCGCCTAATAATTATGTCCGGTAGTGTATATATATATATATATATATATATATATATGCAATCCTCTCAAATATTTACCGTCATTTTTTATGGACGGAGTACACCCGTATAGCAATAAAGCCTACAGGTCGAGTCATCTACTAACAATTTCTTCTGAAAATTACTGAATTTAAATATTTGAGATTTATAAATTTACAAATATTATTTCTGTTACCAACATACTGTTTAGGATTCATTTGGGGACTTTATTCAAGATGTCCATTAGATTCATATTCTTGACCTTCCTATTAAAGAATTGGGCCACAGTGGTTTCTTCTTGGGCTAAAGTTGCCATTGATGCTTTTGTACCTTATTGAAAATATCACTTGAAAACACAATGTTCTTCTTTATTTAAACCAGTCTGTTTAGCCGCTATACCCCATAAGAATCATTTTTCTGGGTATGCTAACATGATAATTCTTGTTGTGGATCCCGGGAATGGGAACCGCACAAAATAAAGGAACAACAACCAGAATTGAGATAGAAAAACAAGTATATTAACGTAAAGGATACAAACTTGAACGCAGGTTAGTAAACCAGGAATACGGTTCGTACGAAGTATATATACAAGTCCCTGAACTAAAGCCGTAGTATGTTTAGTAAGTCCGCGTCGGAAGCTGACGGGTGCTGTGTAAGAATCTTCTGGCTGAGTAGAGCTCAGAGCTATTATGAACTACTAATGCTGTATTCTCCGTGAAACCTCGGTATCTTTCGGTTCGTTCGGTATCTGACGGATCTGTCGGATTTGACTATGGAAGGAGTATATGTATATTTTAGAGGAGTCTATTATCATGGAAAAAAGGGGAGACCTCACAACATTTCTGATCACAACAGACGCTTATTGTAACTGTTCGAAATAATTGCAAACGTGTCTTCAAAGAGGACAAGTCTTTGCTGATAGAATGGGGCATCGTATAGCTTCTAACTACTTTGGCTCTTGTGTTTACAGGCGGCTTTGTAGTAATGTCTTAAATAAGAATAAGTCTTTTTTTTTTGTCTCTCCTCTTTTCTCTCAATTTGAGATGTTATTATCTTCTGCAGATAAAGCAGATTATTTTGCTCGTAAATTCTCTTCAAACTCTTGGCTCACATAGATCATAGAGAGAGTCCCATATTAAGAAATTCTTTTGAAATTAATGTACTTAAATTTTTAATCGAAAGGGATTTTCAATTGCTATATTTGAATCATTTGTTTTTTTAATTTCTGCTCATGATAATATAAACATGAGTTCAGTTAAAATTTCTGAATCAAGGATTGTTATACCTGGCAAATTCCCGAGCCTGGATAGAGATATTGCAAAGTTTACGTGACATGAAACAAAAGTCAGATAGAGAAGTTCCTTGTCATCTTAGGTTGAGTTAGAGTTAAACTCCATTGCAAAGAGATTAGCTTTATCCAACTAGGAGATAATCTCAGGGCAACAAATAATAGAAGAACATCCCTGGAGAAGTAAGGATAATCTTATCTGTCAAGACAACTTTTCTCGCTAGAATATTACACATTTATGTGTCTACCATTCATCCAAAGAATTTCTACCGCATTTGGTAAATTGCTTTTGCTATGCGTCTAGAGATTCTTGACAAAATTAAAAGGAGAATCTACAATATTATTCGTTCTGAGTGCTCATCTCGACTTCATCCATTTCTCCAACCACGTAGTTTTCCCTGGCGTTTTCTTTTATAAATATCATCAAAGTAACTGTTCTGATAAACTTTGTTCTTTAGTACCATGACTTTAAGAATTCAAGCCCAAGTTAGGTTTCATTATTTTACAGTTGAAATGGCTGAATGTAGCCGTAATTTTTATATTAACAGTTTCTTCTCTAGCAATATATAAATTATGGAGCATTTTTATATTTTTACACTCCTTATCTCCAGCAAAAAAGAACATATAAGAATACTGTAAAAATGATTTAAAAGATTAATAAAATCTTCTTTGTCAGTCGTTTTTAAGGAAACATGTTTCAATGAAAGATTGCTGCCCACACACCACACACACACACACACACACAAACATATATATATATAAATATAAGGAACGAAGAAAAATTTACAACGTCCAAAACATTAATTTAAAACAGTGCTCGATATATAAGATAGAGCTGTAATGTTAAAACTGTCTACAAAATTCCCCACACTTTCAGTAATCCACTATATTCCCTACCCACCACAGTTTTTCAAAAATTCTAACGAACAATTTACAAGACTTATTCCCTTATCACTAACAGCCACCAACATCCCACACACAACTCACCAAATATACGAAAAGAGGCTTTCCGTTCCTTTCCACACCCACTGATGAGACATTAGAAGTCCAATGTCGAAACAAAATGTACAATTTGTAGTGGATATCTATAAAAAAATTTCTAAAATGTTCTAAATATAATTTATAATATATATATATATATATATATATATATATGTGTGTGTGTGTGTGTGTGTGTGTGTGTGTCTGTCTGTCTGGCTGTCTGTGTGCGTCTGTCTGTGTGTGTATGTCTGTGTAAAAAGATTGGCTGTTAAACAGCGGTTATGAGTACAGAATGTTGAGTTGTTGAGGCATGAATTTATTTTCCCTTTCTTCATATATGGATTAAGTACGTGAACTTTCTAGCCTTACTATTTATACTAAGTTTTTTTACGAGTTACCAACCTATCCATTATACAATCTTAAAATCACCCTATAAATCAGAAGTACACTAAATTAAAACCGTGTAGAAAGCAAAATAAAACCATTGCATTGTCTTTCCCTAAATTTATTAAAGTAAACGGATCTATGGAGAGCCTTAATCCCTACACCCTTAAGTAGTATGGCATTAAAAAAAGTGACAAGTCAGAAAACTGTGTAATGACGCGTTTCGTCCAAAAGAGATTATCTTTAGGTTTAATATTTCCATATCAAGATTCTTTTCTATGGGTCCTGGGTATGACGGTAAGCTGCATCTGGCAGCAAGGCTTCTGATTGAGAGGTTGCGAGGAGCATGGAGCCACCTCTTAATTACTGTTATTCCCAGGTCCACCCTAACCCGGAATGGTAGCACCTGTTAGGATCCTAGCTATGGACAAATAGTTAAACCTCAAACTGTGGTCAAAACATTATGAAAGTATAAAAATACACTTTTATAGAAATATATACATAAAAATGGACTTTTATAGGAAAATATACATTTTTGAAGGAAATATATAACGAACAATACATTTCAGAAGAAAACATTATTACCATAACACTTTTTTGAAGGAAAAAATTATTCTCAGTAAAACATTTTTGAATACAAAACTAGAAGACATTTTCTATTTTCTCATTTAGTCAGATTCTCACTATAACAGTACATTAAAAAAAGATACCTTAAAACTCCACTTTTTGGCATTAAATAACCCATAGAGGTTGATATGCCATTAAACAAAACTCAAATTCAAAATTCAAAAAAGTTCAAAATTATTTTCTATGGAAAAAGGCGTTACAACAGCTTTTGTGACGTACTTTTTCCTGTTGTTATAAAACTGTTAAAGTCTATGTTTCAAGCTAAATGATATAATAATTTTGTTTGTCCCTTAGAGTTACTAAATTCAATATTTGTCTATATTTCTGAGATGAGGTAGTATTTGCACTATATACATTATTCGGACTATTGTCCTCATCTTTGCTACCATGTTTAGGACGTTTCAATCGTTGTATGCTCTGGCCTTTCTCAGGTGCTAAGAATTTTGAAACAAATCCTTTATTATGCTTATTCTAATTTCTTGTACGAAACCGTTTTTTGGTAGCTATGAGTTATCTCCCTTTAACCCGACTCTCTAAGTTACTTGTTCACCACTGCTGTAGCCTGATATTGATTCACAACACTTTGGGTCAAGTCACTGGACTTAACTAACGTCTATATCCACTGGGACATGTGTCCTTCAGGATAAAAATAACTAAATTTCTGGGACTTATAATCCTAATGTTCAGTAACAATTTTTTACCAGAGTTCCTATTGCAATTTTTGATGTTAAGTATTTTTTTTATTATTTTTTTTTTTTAACCAGAGTTCATATTCCAATTTTTTGACACTAATGATTTTCTCTGGTTTTCTGTATGAATGATTCCCATATCTCTAGTCTTAGTCGGCTTAGAAGGTTTTGTAGCCTAGGATATATGTGCTGATTTCTTAAGTTTACGTAGTTTCTAGTGGCGTTCTCTATCTATTATTTCAACTTCATCTCATAGGGGGCGCTGATCCTCTTTCTCCCTTCATATGTAGTCAGCTATGCCTGATTTTTCTATCTCCCCTCGTGTTACGAACGTGGGATATTTTTGTAGACTTACCTTAAGGGGGCGGTTTGTTTCCCCTTTACATTTCTTTCAACGGCTACATGGAATTACGTACTCACAGTCGTTAGTCATGTCCTTCTCTGTTGGGGGTCTTACTCGGGAGAGGTACTTGCGAAGTATAGAACACCGTCTTAAGATCATCCTGATTTTATATTAACCACAGATTCTTTGTATTTAGAGAGTTGTGTTAGAGGGAGATAACTAATGACTACCAAAACCGGCTTCGCTCAAGGAATGAGAATGATATACCTTAGTGATTGTAATAAAGGGTTCTGTTCGAAATTCCTAGTATTTGAAGAAAACCAGAGCATACAGCGGTTGAACCGTGGTACAAATGGCAACAAAGATGAGGACAATAGTCCGAATAATGTAAATACTGTAAATACTACCTCATCGCAGAAATATAGACAAATAGAATGATCTATTATTAAACGTCGTACAAATGGCAACAAAGATGAGGACAATAGTCCGAATAATGTAAATACTGTAAATACTACCTCACATCAGAAATATAGACAAATACAATGATCTATTCTTAAACGTCGTACAAATGGCAACAAAGATTAGGACAATAGTCCGAATAATGTAAATACTGTAAATACTACCTCATCTCAGAAATATAGACAAATAGAATTATCTATTATTAAACGTCGTACAAATGGTAACAAAGATGAGGACAATAGTCCGAATAATGTAAATACTGTAAATACTACCTCATCTCAGAAATATAGACAAATAGAATTATCTATTATTAAACGTCATACAAATGGCAACAAAGATGAGGACAATAGTCCGAATAATGTAAATACTGTAAATACTACCTCATCTCAGAAATATAGACAAATAGAATTATCTATTATTAAACGTCGTACAAATGGTAACAAAGATGAGGACAATAGTCCGAATAATGTAAATACTGTAAATACTACCTCATCTTAGAAATATAGACAAATAGAATTATCTATTATTAAACGTCGTACAAATGGCAACAAAGATGAGGACAATAGTCCGAATAATGTAAATACTGTCAATACTGCCTCATCTCAGAAATATAGACAAATAGAATCATCCATTATTAAACGTCGTACAAATGACAACAAAGATGAGGACAATAGTCCGAATAATGTAAATACTGTCAATACTACCTCATCTCAGAAATATAGACAAATAGAATGATCTTTTATTAAACGTCACACAAATGTCAACAAAGATGAAGACAATAGTCCGAATAATGTAATTAGTGTAGTTTCTATAGTATGTAGTATATGCGTTACGCTCTGTTATTGCTGTAGAGAAATAATGCACCATTTTGTTTTGATTGCAAAGAAAGATATATTAGGGAATGTGTCTATAAGAGGTATGGCATAACCAGTCTTTAAGCTTGTGAAACAAAAATAAATGAATATCTGTTCGTTTTACGACTTTTTGCTTCGGATTTGCAATTCAGAAAGATGCCAACGATTTTTCCTTTTATTTTAAATCGATGCAAGTGGTGTTTGTTGAATATTGCAGGGAAACAATTTCGGTTGCGTTATTCATACAAACCCTGCCGAATTTCCGCCCCAAAAACAGCATCCAATATTTGCCTCCCAAACCGCCAACTTCACCACAGTGTTTGACGCCAAGAGAATTCACGTGTTAGTCATATCTAAAGATTGTGGTCTCTTTATCTACGGAACGGGAGTCGTAAAAACGGCCGGATATTGACTGAGGTGGACAAGGACTGCGAAAAAAAAAATTATAATGAAAAAAAGAGATTAGAAGAAAAAGTTGAAAAAAAACGGATAAAGAAACTAATTAGGAAAGTAAAAAAAAAGATTTATTATTAGTCGTATTATTATATCCTTTGTATTTATATTTGTATGCGTCTACCTTTTAATGGTGCCAATGGATATAGCAGCCATTTTATGTAGACTGAACAGAAAACTCATACATTTTTCATTTCATACCAGTCGGATGTGCGTTGTGGTGCAGTGGATATCGGCTCGGAACGACAACTCGGGGAGACGAGTTCGAATTCCAGTTGAATTCCTCGCATTCAATTACGCTCAAATACCCTTGGGAAAGGTATTAATCTGTCTATTCCTTCCAGCTATGGGTTAAATAACAGGACAGATTGGGTTCTATTGCATTTGCTCGCAACCAGTCTACCGCAGAAAGCAATGGCAACCTCCTGCGGGATAATCTTCTGCCTAGTCAGTCATGTCTCTTTGGAGACATGATCGCCGAAGCGTGTTTCATGTATGGCACTTAACTGACCATTCGTTAGTCAGAATATCAATGTCAGTTTAGTTATACAGTTGAGCAGTCATTTCTCTTTCGATCCACTTGGTTGCCAATTCTTTCGGCTGTAGACTGGTTGTCAACCAAAGGTTAAAGAACTTAATCTGTCCTGCTTTTCAACCGATTGCTGATGATAGAAGATATGATTTGATACCTTTCTCAAATGTATTTGCGTGTAAGTGTAAGTGTAAGTGAATGCAAGGAATTTAACTGGAATTCGAACCCGGTTCTCTGAATTCTTATTCCTTGTCGATATCTATTGCACCTCAACGCATATCAGACTTCATCGATTTGAGTTTGAGTTTTGTTTAACGACATGTCAATCTCAGCGGGTTATTTAATGCCAAAACAGTGGAGTTTTAAGGTAATTTTTTTAATGTTTGGTTATAGTGAGAAAGTTGACTTAGTCAGATTTTAATGAAAATCTTTTGCTTTTATTTCTTTTTTATTTTAGAAAACTGAAAATGTATTTTCGTTTTGTATTAAAAAATGTTTTGCTGAGAATAGTTTTTCTTCAAAAATGTATATATTTCTATAAAAGTATTTTCATATTTTTGTAGTGTTTTGATCCCCGTTTAAGGGTTAATTATTTGCCCATAACTGGGGCCCTAACAAGTGCTACCACTTCGGGCCAGGGTAAACCTGGGAACAACAGCAATTAAGAGGTGGTTCTATGCTTCTCACAATCTAGTCAGAGGCCTTGCTGCCGGATGCAGTTTACAGTCATGCTCAGGGCCACTAAACCGAGTTGAAATTTCGGTGTTTATTTGCAAGGCTTATCAGTGGAAAAATGTGTTTTATATTGCGTTAATCAGAACCCGAACTCGAATTTGTATTATTCTTGAGCTAAAAGCCGTTATCTCACATCATACCCATCTTTTATTCTTCTGAAAGAAGTAATCCTTTCCCTTACTTCTCCTACGCTTCATTTTTGTTATTATTATTATTATTATTATTATTATTATTATTATTATTATTATTATTACTGTAAAACGAGTGACACCAGTGTACACATATATTACGTTATGTCAGTTCTTTAATATGGTAGTGAATGTTGGACAATATCTTCGAAGATGGAGGAAAAACTTGAAGCAGCTGAAGGATGTGTGGGCCGAGCATGTGAGAAATTTAGAATTGAAACGAAAAGGAAATATTGAGCATCAGAAAGATACAAATAAAGTCCCTGGGGAATGCAATGAGGAACGAGGTCTTGGAGAACCTGATACTAACAGGCCAGATGGAAGGAAAAAGAGACAGAGGAAAGCAGTGGATAACATATTTGAAGGGCCTGAACAGGTGGATGACAGAGACGGGGGCTGCGAGACGTTACAGGAGAGAGCGTGCTAAGAGCCACCAGGGATAGGGGAGACCTGGAAAGCCATGATCGGCGACATCCTGAAAGAACAAGGCACATAGAAGAAGAAGAAAAAGAAGTTGGTCGACCGTTAGGTCGTTGATGACCCTTCCGCTGCTACCTTACGGTAGGCGTGGGCGCGATTACTTATCCTGGGTTCATTCACTTATCCTTGATCCTTCTCTTTGTGACTGAACGCTTAGCGAAGAGGCATTGAGCACTATTTTTAAAATCTTTGGTATGACCCGATTTGGGATCGAACGCGCATCTTCCCGCACCGTAGGCGAGTACTCTACCATTGCTTTACGGCCGCTAGTACAAATATACCAAACATAATATATACACCATTACAACCAGTCTGATAAGTGTATACCAAACAAATGCATCATAACCAAATATGCGCGATGTGTTGACAGGTTTTGATAAAAGCAGCACATTTTTATATAGGGCCCGGTTAAAACCTTCTTGCACAG
The DNA here is from genome assembly GCA_037127315.1 of Ascarosepion bandense. Classification (NCBI taxonomy): domain Eukaryota; kingdom Metazoa; phylum Mollusca; class Cephalopoda; order Sepiida; family Sepiidae; genus Ascarosepion; species Ascarosepion bandense. The sequence continues at coordinate 1,464,696 of JBBBDQ010001650.1, forward strand.
TCAACTAATCTGTTGAAACAGTCTCCAATTAAGGGCGTTTCCAAATTTCTGGTTGATTTTCCCATATCGCTTTGGCTGCCTTACAATTCAAACTTACAAAACAAACCTCTCTATACGCACCCTGATGTTAACCCACTAAACCCTCTCAAGAACAGCTATGCACGCTGCTTTAGAAGCTCGGAGACATGCATAGCAGGATATTACCAGGCAACATTCACTCTAATCTGCGGTACTGAATTTACTTCGACACATCTTAATTTAATTTATAAATTTCTTAATTTATCAAAACAAAACGCAGTCAGTTAAGTACCATACACGTTTGGGCGATCATCTTTCGAAAGAGACATGATTGACTGAGCAGAAAATTTTCCCTTAGTAGATTTCCATTACTGTCTGCTGTAAACTGGTTGCACAAACAAAACCACAAAATCCAATTTGTTCTGTTATTTAACCCATAGCTGCAGGAAAGCGACGGATTAATACCTTTTCCGCGGGTATTTGGGCGTAAGTGAATGCAAAGAATTCAATTGGACAATCTAGGTGTCCTTGACAAAATCCAACGGAGAATCTGTAATGTGATAGATCCCGACTTGGCAGCTCAGATACATTCACTTTTTCGCAATGTGGCTTCCCTGTGTCTCTTCTACAAATACTTTCACGGCTTCTGAACTTAGCTCACTTGTGCCCACTATATATGAATTTACTTCAGCCACAAGATTAGCAACTAGGTCCCATCCTTTTACTGTGAAACCAATAAACTGTAAACGCAAATTCTACTCCAACAGATTCTTTTCTCGCAATTCCTGCCTGTGGAACTCCCTTCCATTTACTTAATTCCCCGACAGCTACAATCTTCAAGAATTTAAATGTAAAGTCAATAGTCATGTCCTCTCTCACTAACTTGCATCATCATCTCTCTCATGCTCCTTTCTCCATCCACTCCACTTTCATCAGTATTCTCATCCTTCTTTTAGCCACTTTCTGACACCCCCATAACCTGTCACTCTTTCTCATAACTTTCCTCTTATGTAACCCCTGCAAAACAGTGGCAGTAAAATGCCTTTCTTGTTATGATTATAAAAAAATCTCCAAAAGTTAAAATGCAACATCAAATGATATCTTCTACATCTCTAAATATCAATCACTTCCTAAAGCCATCAACCTCCCATCCTTTTTTCTGCATCCCGTGTAGTCTGTATTTTCTCTCTCTGTAACCCTCTGCGCACCAGTGGCAGTACTGTCTTGCTTGGGCTGAAATGATTATAAACTCCAACTATTCAAGAAGAATGATTATAAACTCCAACTATTCAAGAAGAACCAGACGAAACGTTGCAATCTATAGCTAATCTAACGCTATTTCCATAGCAAATGTTCAGATTAGCGCTCCATTCCTTAGTTTCACCAGAGCAACCTTTTACCGTTAGAACGCCTATACAGTCGACACTTTCTTATTCTTGTCGTATTCCTTTTGAGATCTTAAGAATAACTACTTTGATGGCCATCCCGGGTATGTACTTCCCCAAGTACAACACGGTTAACCTCTTCAATTCTACCGTCGACTGTTCTCTGTCCTAGATATTCTTGTAATATCTACTGACTTCTTTTTACGTATATACAATAACCTTATTCAAGAATTCTCTAAATTAAGTGACTATCAGATCCCGTATGCGTGAATGTTAGGTCCCCTATGTTTAGTTTTAAAATGACGACGGTGACGAAAATAAATAAATAAAAAGTAAACAGTATTAATAAAAATAAAAGAAATTATAAAGAAGAAAATATTTGTTAGATGAGGTCAATTTAACACAAAGCCACTTGGTGGTCATTCTCAATTTTATGTCAGATGAATATGTTAATCATGAGTATTTAATAAACCAGTGTTTGTAACAGACAGCCATTGGAATTATAATTTTGGTATTTTCAAGCCTATACATTTTCAGAAACATCCCGTGAAAAATTACTATTATTATTATTATGTTGTTGTCATTTTTCATCATATTTCGATATCTGCTATGGTCGCACTACCTACCAAGTCTACGGGAAGACCTAAGGCAGGTCGTGGTGTGTTTTTATGACTCCATTTCATGTTTCCCTTATCATCCCTAGCGTTACATAGACAAAATTCTCCTTAGTGTGTGGGCTGTACTTAACAAGACAATTTTTTGTATATCTCTTAAGTTGGGGTTTCCAGGGATTCTTTCAATGTGTTGTTTTGTTCCATTTTTTATCATTCCAAGTGCACCTACTATCACTGGCACAACTCTTGTTTTCAACTTCCACATTTTTTCTATTTCAATTTCCAGGTCTTTATATTTTGACAGTTTTTCAAATTCCTTGATTGCTATGTTACAATCCGCTGGACAAGCCATATCAATTAATAGACAAGTTTTCTCCTTCTGGTTTTTAACAATAATGTCTGGCCTGTTTGCTTCAATTTTTCTGTCTGTGTAGATGGTGTAATCCCATAGAATGGTTACATCTTCTATTTCTGTAACCGGTGCTGGGTGATGTTCATACCAGTGTTTGTTTACAGATTTTTCATAGCTTTTGCACATTGTCCAAAGTAAATATTGCCCCACTCTATCGTGACGATTTTTATATTCATTTGTGGCAAGTACAGAACATCCTGAGATTAGATGCTGTATTATGTTTTGGTATTTATCACAGAACCTGCATTTTGGATCCATATTATTATGCATAATATTTGCCTGAAAGTTTCTAGTGAAAAGACTTTGATCTTGCGCTGCAAGAATAAAGCCTTCAATTTCAGACTTTAATCCAGATGCACGTAACCATCAATGAGTATTAACTTTATCAACATTGGATTTATTGGCACGTTCTGGATATTAGCCATGCAGAGGTTTGTCTTGCCAGCGTTGTTTCATCTGTTCAAAAGCTTTATCTTTGGCTTTCTTTTTCATATTATTATTATTATTATTATTATGTCATTTTTCATCATATTTTATTTCTGCTTTGGTCTCACTACCAACCAAGTCTGCGGGGAGACCTAAGGCAGGTAGTGGCATGTTGTTATGGCTCCATTTCATGTTTTTCTATCTTCCCTATCATCTCCAGCATTACATAGATAAAGTTTTCCTTAGTGTGTGGGCTGTACTTAATAAGACAATTTTTTGTATATCTCTTAAGCTGGGATTTCCAGGGATTCTTTCAATGTGTTGTTTTGTTCCATTTTTTAATCATTCCAAGTGCACCTACTATCACTGGCACAACTCTTGTTTTCAATTTCCACATTTTTCCTATTTCAATTTCCAGGTCTTTATATTTTGACAGTTTTTCAAATTCCTTGATTGCTATGTTACAATCCGCTGGACAAGCCATATCAATTAATAGACAAGTTTTCTCCTTCTGGTTTTTAACAATAATGTCTGGCCTGTTTGCTTCAATTTTTCTGTCTGTGTAGATGGTGTAATCCCATAGAATGGTTACATCTTCTATTTCTGTAACCGGTGCTGGGTGATGTTCATACCAGTGTTTGCCTACAGCTTTTCCATAATGTTTGCATATTGCCCAATGTAAATATTGCTCAACTCTATCGTGGCGATTTTTATATTCATTTGGGGCAAGCACAGAACAGCCTGAGATTAGGTGGTCTATTGTTTCTTGGTGTTTATCACAAAACCTGCATTTTGGATCCATATTATTATGCATAATATTTGCCTGAAAGTTTCTCGTGAAAAGACTTTGGTCTTGTGCTGCAAGAATGAAGCCTTCAGTTTCGGACTTTAATCCAGATGCACGTAACCATCGATGAGTATTAACTTTGTCAACAATGGATTTATTGCCACGTTCTAGATATTGGCCATGCAGAGGTTTGTCTTGCCAACGCTGTTTCATCTGTTCAAGAGATTTGTCTTTGGCTTTCATTTTCATATTCTTTGCCGCAATAGTCGGCTCTTGGCTTCCGTTCTGCTTTTCTACAGAATCTACTAACTGTAAATCTTGTTTGAATTTACTGCCTTCTTTTATTATTGAATATTTTTTCTTTCTTTCTTCATGTTGCCTTACTAATTGTAACATCCAATCCTTTGTTGTTTCTATGTATGTTAGTAAGCCAATAGTTGTTGTCTTGTATGACAATTCCAGCTGAATAAGACCTCTTCCACCTTCTTTACGGGGTATGTATAGACGATTTACATCAGCCTTTGGATGATGCATCTTATGCTTAGAAAGAAGCTTTCTTGTTTTAGCATCCATTCGCCTGATGTCGTTTAGAGTCCAGTTTAATATGTTAAAGCTATATTGGACAACTGGGATTGCAAGGCTATTAATGGCCATAACTCTGTTCTGTGAATTTAATTCAGTTTTTAATATCATTCGTAGCCTTCTATAGTACTCTTTACGCACTATTTCTTTCATTTTTTTATGGTGAATGTTTTCGCTCTCATTTACACCTAGGTATTTATAAGCTTCTTCTGGTTTCAATTCTTTTATTGTTACAGCAGGGTCTAGGCTAATTGAGGATGTTTCTTGTATTGATCCACGTAAAACTGTAGCTTTAGCACATTTATTCAAATTAAATTTCATTCCAATGTCTTCGCTGAAGCATTTTACAGTTTGCAGAAGACCTTCCAGTTCATTATCATTCTTAGCATATAACTTCAAGTCATCCATGTAAAATAGATGGCTTATTTTCTTTTGTCCTATTTTATAACCACATTCTGTCTTGTTAAGTTGACTGGTTAGTGCTATTAATGATATGCAGAATAGTAAGGGAGATAAAGAATCACCTTGAAATATACCTCTTTTGATGTTTATTTCATCAGACTTATAGGTTCCATTTATATGATTGAGGTAAAGGGTTGTTTTCCATATAGACATGCACTGTTTGATGAAATTGATGATGACGGGCGATATCTTGTATATATTTAAAGTCTTATTATTATTATTATTATTTCTGTTGTAGAATCATCATCATCATCATCATCAGTCCCTTGACGGCGTCAATTTTAGTCGAAACCTAAAAGCCGAAAAAAACAGACAACCTCCCCCCCCCCCCCGTCCACTCATTGTGTTGTCTGACCACCTCTTGATTTCTGTGCAAATTGTTCATCCTAATCGGGGGCAGAAGAAACCTCCTCTGTTGGCGTTGACTCTCAGGAATTCCGGCATTGTCATGTCCATCCACTCTTTGTTGTTTTCTGACCAGCTTTTGCGTTGCCCTCTCAACTTGCGTCCGCCTTCAGCAGTGTCTTATATGATAATCTTGCAGGGACAGTTTTGGCCAAACCATGCCATTTTCCGGTGAGTAATAGTGGCAATGTGCGATTCCTATCGACCCACCAGACTTTACAGCTCTCTTCATACATAGTCATTTATGTGTTTTCAGTAGTAAATACGGAAGACCTTTCTCAAACGCCTGGATCCTTTCTCCTGTCCCAACCAGAAGTACCCAAGTCCACCACCCGTAGAAAAGGATGGATATGACATCAATTTTTTAGATTGAACTTGGTCTGGAAGCTGACGTGACTCTTCCATATCCTTTCCAGTCTGGCCATTGTCGCTGTGGCTGTGACGATCCGTGTACGGATTCCTGCGTTTGCTAGTACCATCTTCTGACAGGGTTGCTTCCAAATATCTGAAACTGGACAATTTCACCAGTGATTTGCCATTCATAGTGACGCTGGCACTGGTAATCCGAGCGCTATTCACCATTACTTTTGATTTCTCTGTGTTGAGTTCCATTCCATATGCGTCGACTCTTTAATGAGATTGTTGGTCAGATCTTGCAGCTCAATTTTACTTCCTGCCACAAGGCCAATATCGTCTGCAAAACGCAGATGGCAGACAGGTGTACCCCTGATGGAGATATATTACTGGTAATGTTTTTGTTTTTCCTTACAAAAATTGCTGGTAATATTTTTCCTAGAAAAATCTGTGGCCAGTACTCAACAATTAAGAGGTGGTTACACGATCCTTAAAACATTACAATCAGGGACCTCGCTGCCAGATGTAGTTTATCTTCATAACCAGGACAGGAAAGAGGATTATGATTACCCAACCCAAATATGATGGACATAAATATAATTATATCGGTTTCATTAATTTTATTTTAACTTTCTTAAACGGCATGAAAACATTTCAAGAAACGATAAAATGAAAAATTAATGACGTCTTTATATTATAAAATGAAAAAGATGAGTATATGTTGCCAAATTTAAGTGCAATTAAAAAGATAACTTATTGAAAAAGAAGATTTTCCCGCAGTAGGTTGCCATTGCTTTCTGCGGGAGACTGACTGCCGATCAAGGCTATAGAACCCAGTCTGTCCTGTTATTTGACTCATAGCTAGGAGAAGAAATGTATTATTATATAGTAATAAGCGGGGGATCAGTTTATTACTTCATTAAGATATAAAACTGATCTCCCACTTTATGCCCAGTAGAATATTATATTCAGTCAGTCAGTTAAGTGACATACGTGATACGCACTTGGGCGATCTTGTCTCCAAAGAGAATTGACTGTTTGGGCAGAACATTATCCCGCAGTAGGTTGCCATTACTTTCTGTGGTAGACTGGTTGCCAACCAAGGCTATAGAACTCAATCTGTCCTGTTATTTGATTCATAGCTAGAGGGGGAAGAGATAGATTATCCTACACTACCAGGCAACTCTGCCCCCTCGGAAACTCTGACCACGCCGTAGTCTCCGTAAACATATCAATCCGCACTAACTCTACCCAAGAAAACCAGACCAGCAGAATATCATACTGCTGCCAAAGAGCCGACTGGGACTCGTTCAGGGATTTCCTCTGCGACGTCCCCTGGAACAACGTCTTTGATCTTCCTGTCGAAGACTGTGCCTCCGAAGTCTCCTCTTGGGTTAAGGCTGGCATCGATGCTTTTATCCCTGCCAGAAAATTCCAACTAAAACCAAATTCGTCCCCCTGGTTCTCACCCGCTTGCTCGGCCGCTATTGCCCACCGGAACCATTTCTTCCGGCTCTATCGAAGCTGCTCGTCGAACCAAAACAGGCGCCTTTTCACCTCAGCACGGAACAAGTGTAAAAAAGTACTGAACGAAGCCAAGAGGGCGTTTGCTACCAGAATTAGGCAACGCATAGCATCCTCTAAGTTTGGCTCCAAAGATTACTGGCGTCTCTGCAAAAGCGTGCTCAGCAGGAACAAGACTTCAATACCCCCACTAATCAATGAATTTGAAGTTCTCAGCTCCCCAGCGGACAAGGCTGAATGCTTTGCCCGTAGATTCTCAACCAATTCGACACTGGACTCGTTAGGAATACCTACACCAGACTTCCCACCCAGAACTAAGGCTCAACTAAATAACGTCCACATTACACCCTCGCTGGTCGCCAAGATAATTGCGCAACTTGACCCACACAAAGCGAGCGGCGGTGACGGAATCCCAGTCATAGTACTGAAGAAATGTGCCCCAGAAATGTGTCCTCTCTAAACTCTATAACCTCTGCCTATCTGCTTCCTGCTTTCCTGCCTGTTGGAAGTCCTCCTGCGTAGTTCCTATATTTAAGAATTCTGGCGAACCCTCAGACCCCGCCAATTACCGTCCTATTAGTCTCCTTCCAATCTTTGGCAAAGTTTTCGAAGCCATTATCAACGCCGAGGTGATTCAGCATCTTATGGCCAACGGGCTTCTCTCTGACAAACAGTATAGGTTTCGCTTCACCAGGTCTACTGCTGATATGCTAACGACCATTACCGAGTACATATACCAGGCACTCGACAAGAATGGTGAAGCCCGAACCGTTGCCTTGCATATCTCCAAAGCATTCGACAGGGTCTGACATGCTGGCCTCTTGTGCAAACTGCGGAGCTATGGGATAACTGGACATCTGTTTGATCTCATCCAGTCTTTCCTCTCTAACCGCACATTGAAGGTGGTATTAAATGGGCATGCCTCCCAAAACTACCATACGAACGCGGGCGTCCCTCAAAGTTCTATCCTAGGTCCCACGCTCTTTCTGATCTACATTAATGATCTCCCCGACACCATTAGATCCCAAGTTGGCATGTATGCCGACGACACAACAATCTACTCCCGCATCGATCAGAAACCAGGTCTGGACGACAAAGTGACCCTCCAATCCGTAGTGGCCTGGGGGTAGGAAATGGTTGGTAAATTTCAATGCCTCTAAAACAAAGCTGTTATCAACTAATCACCATAGACAATCGCATCTACCTTCCATTAGCATGGGACAGGCTAGCCTCCCAGAGAGTAAAATACTACGCCTCCTTGGCCTTACACTCTCGGCGGACCTCAAATGGAATGACTATATTGAATCCATTGCCAAATCTGCTGCTATGAAAGTGGGCTCCCTGTGCAGGGCCCGGAAATTTTTCCCACCTGAATCTATTCTGCACATATACAAATCTACCATCCGCCCGTGTATTGAATATTGCTGCCATATCTGGTCGGGTGTCCCTGCTGCTCTCCTTGGGCTTCTTGACAAAATACAAAGGAGGATCTGTAACGTGGTTGATACTGACTTGGCAGACCGGCTGCAGCCGCTCTCTCACTATTATATTCTCTCTCCAACTATTATATTCAATCAGTCAGTTAAGTGCCATACGTGATACGCATTTGGGCGATCATGTCTCCAAAGAGAAATGACTGACTGGGCTGAAGATAATCCCGCAGTAGGTTGCCATTGCTTTCTGCGGTAGACTGGTTGCCAACCAAGGCTATAGAACCCAATCTGTCCTATTATTTAACCTATAACTGGAGGGAAGAGTCGGATTAATACCTTTCCCAAGGGTATTTGTGTGAAAGTGAATACACTAGAATTACAAAAACAGAAAGAGGTCTAAGACAATGATGTGTCGTCTCACCAGATTTATTCAACTTATACAGGTAGGCAATTCTGAGAGAACTAGAAGTCCTATCAGGATTCATCATTAGATCCGAAATGACAACTACAAGTCGGAGATACTAAAATCAAGCAGGTGCAGAAAATTTAAATAACTGGGAAGTGTTCTGACAGAAGATCAAGTTTGTGACACCGAGATCCGAAGACGTATTGCCATGGACAAGGACGCATTCTAAAATCCAAGTCGACTATTGAGAGACAAAAAAAATTCGTTGGAAACAACGAAAAGAGGACTGAACTGTTATGTGATATCTTTCCAGCAAATGTTGGACACTCTTCTCAAAGATAAAGAATAGAGTCAAAGCAACAGAAATGCCGTTCTGCAGGAGGATGCTGAGGATACTGTGGACTAAACATATGAGCAACGATGAGGTTTTGGAAACGAAAAGGAAACTCATACTTAACATCAGGAAGACACGGCTGAATTTTTTGGGGTATGCAATGAGGAAGAAGGTCTTGGGAAATCAGAATGGATGGCGGGAAAGAGAGATTAGTGAAAACAGCGTGTGAAATACATTAAGAGCAATCACCCACGCTCTGAATGGACACGGCACATAAAAGGAAAAGAGACATCCTTACGGGTCGGCAATGCAAGTTTGCCAAAATACAAATTCTAGTCTTCCAAATGTTACATCCTAGTAACCTTGCGCGTCTTTTATGCAGATACCCCAACCTTTTCCCTAAAAAAGAGCATTACAAGAGAAAAAAAAAGCTCCAAACTTGATAAAAACAAAGTTTTATGATTAAAGTTTTACATTATTATTAAAAGGAAAGTCCAAAATATTTTTAGATTATTTGATTAAATTTTTTAATCCTTCTTAGCACGTTCGAAAGTTTGATTAAAAATATTTTTTCGTCTCAGCGTTGGGCCAAATAATTAAATACTATGAATATTTTAGTGCCTTTGTAAAAACTGATTTGGAAATTCTTGCAAGAGAATTATTGTCGGATTTTAATGAAACTTTCTGAATTAAAGTATTTTTTAATGTTTTGTATTAAAATGTTAGTAAATAATTTTTTCATCTCTCACCCCCCCCCATACTTACTGAAATTTTAGTTGATTTTAAAAGCATTGCTTAGATATGGCACATGACCGAAAGTATGGGGCATGCAGTGAGGATCGAACTTGCTATTCGTTTGTAAGACAAGCTTGTTAACCTTAACATCTCGACGAATGCCCCAGTACCACTTTTTGTTGATTTTCTAAACGGCGCTTAAATGTGGCACAAGGCCGAAATTAAGGGTTACCCAGTAGGGATCGAACTCACTACTCAGTTGTAATGGGTTCTAGTGAGATAAGCTTGCTAACTATTACACCACATCGAGGTGCCCAAGTACCTACTTTTAGTCTACAAACTAATGTGGCTACTTACATTTATATCTTGGTCAGCCAATGAACATTCCAGCCGACCCTTGTCGAAATCAATTCGCCATATCATTCCAAGCTAAGTCTCTATTAACTTATTCGATGATAACTAAATAAGTTTAATCTCTTCAAAAAACAAGTATTAATGGGCAGTAGTGGAAACGCTTCGAACTCAACAGGCAAATCTGCCAATCATAAAACAGAGTGGGACTCTGTTGCTCTGAGGAACAAAAAGTTGATTTGGCTTTCGATTTTTGCTTTGTTTTTTTTATATATATATATAAACATATATATATGACATTTTATGCGAATTTGAAACAAGCCCAGCAGTGAATAAATGCAATATGTTATGTCGATAGAAGGAAAGGTATACTTACAATCTGAAGGAGTTGAAATTTCTGAGAAATATTAAGAGGTTTTTTAGAATGGGAGAGAAGTATGAGAAAAATGAGTACCCAACTTGATGAGTTTGTGTGAATGGGTTTCAAATGAAGAAGAAAGAGATATGGCAAATTTTTTATAAAAAATATAAAAGTACTTATAAAGAGTATAAACTACTTATAAAGAGTATAAAATACTTATAAAGAGTATAAAAATAGCTAAGAGTAAAAAGATAGTGAAAAAGAGAGAAAGTTGTGGAGAGCCATGTTAACAAGCATATTGGAGAGACACGGTGTATAAAAGAAAGAAGCTGTATGCGGGTGGCAAACTAAGTACAAGAAAGGATGGCAAAAAGGTCAAACGTTAATTAAAACACGAAACGATAAGCCGACATCTTGGAATTAAATGGCACAGAAAATAAAAAGACGTCAAAATATGTTATCACATCAGGTTACATGTATAAGCGTGTTTGGCAAGGATAGAATATTGACCATGAAGAAGTTTATACACGAAGCATTCCTGCATTTAGACCAATGCATTTCCTTTTGCCTTCATCTGTCCTGTTATTTAACCCATAGATGGATGGAAGAGACAAATTTATAACTTTCCCGAGGGCATTTTGTAAGGAATTTAACTGGAATTCGAATTCGGCTTTACGAGTTCTCGTTCTGCGTTGTTATCCACTGAACAACTCACAATGTAATTTACGGACTCCGATATTTAATATTATATACTTTAATTTACGTTATTTTATATTAAGTGTTACGAATTTTAATATTATGTACTCTGATTTACGGACTCTTTTATTAACTATTACGAACTCTAATTTACGGACCCTGATATTTAATATTATGTACTCGGATTTACGTACTCTTTTATTAAGTATTACGAACTCTAATTTAGGGACTCTGATGTTTGATATTTATACTCTGATTTACGTACTCTTATAGGAAGTATTACAAATTCTAATTTACGAACTCTGAGATTAATATTATGTACTCTGATTTACGTACTCTTATATTAAGTATTACTATGTCTAATTTACGTACTCTGATATTAAGTATTACACACTATAATTTACTCACCGTGATTTACGTACTACTATATTAAGTATTTCATACTGATTTATGTACTCTGGTATTAAGTACGTTACAAAGAAAAAAAGAACGAAGAACAATTACGATAGTTTTTATTTAAGTGTAAATATAGGAAAGAGTATGCTTAAAGGGGTCATACTAAAAATACTAGTGTTTTCTTTCCAAGCAATTAGAAAGTCTGTTTATCCCGAAAGAAGCTTTATTTCTATTGGATGATTCATAAATTTGAATGTTAAAACTTACAGATTTACAACCCTGTTGTACCTTTTGGTTTTTGTTTAAATTCCATCACCCAAAGACGGATACATTTTTTATGTATCTCTTAATTGATCCCTAAGCGCACGTTTTTGGTTATCGATCGGCCTATTTCTCTTTCGATTTCAAAGTTGGTTCAAATTACGATGAAATTCTGCAGCTGTAAACATCAAAGCGTAAAATATTCGCGATACAGACCTTGGGGATTTTCGGCTTCGTAAATTGCCAAATATTCAATGTGTCTGTATTAGTTAAAAAACACAAGACAAAACAAAAAACTTTGATCCTTAATCAAACTTTTGTGTTATGTTATTATTTGCTAAGCATGGTTTAATTCCAGGCAAGAAACAAGTATGGTCCATCCAATGAGAACTGATATCATTAGAAACACGCAAGCATTCCAGCGAGGTCACCCTCTCCACCTAACTGATTTCGGGCGTCAATCCGAATACTGTTACTGTTTTCGCTAATATCGATCAGGTTCCAGACATCAAAAGCCTATTTTTGGGGATAGAAATGAAACTGTGGATGCAACTGTGGGCCCCTCTTCCGGTCAAAGAATAAAGTGGCCAGTAAATACAAAAGAATATCTGTTTATTCTCTGTAGACACCGGAAGAAAAAATTATTTCAAATCGGGTTCAGGAAAATAAATCGTTTGATGAAGTGAGAATAAAATTTGTCAACGTTTGGGCAATTCTTGTGTTTGCAAGACTCTCAGATGTTTTTACACAAGCATCGACGTAAAGCTTATCTTTGGGTTAGGCATGTCTTTATCTCTATTCATAGTAAAAATCACTCACTCTTTCTCTCTCTCACTCTCTCTCTCTCTCTCTCTCTCTCTCTATATATATATATATATATATATATATATATACTATAGTCATCCGCAGACAGATCTGTTTCGCTTTATTACATCAAATCAGTACGGCTTAGACTCCGTTCGTTTCCTAACCCAGGATCGAAACCCGACCGAATCGGCGTCAGTCGGCGATTCTATATATATATATATATATGTGTGTGTGTGTGTGTGTGTGTGTGTGTGTGAGAGAGAGAGAGAGAGAGAAAGAAAGAAAGAAAGAGAGAGATTTAATAAATTGCAAACATTGTGTCTGCTTATATTTAATAAAATCCGTTTAAACTGACGGATAATCTTTCGAGTATTATAATTAAAACATGTCAAAAAGGGCTGTAACGTTGACAGATGTTATCATTCATTTCTCAATGTACCCAAGTACTTTCAATCTCTTTCCGAGATCATCTTCACAGGTGTGAGTTATGGTAACAAAAAATAACCGCAAAACTGTGTTGCTAAACATTACTGTGAATTTTTTCTGCTTCAAATATAACGGTTGAAAAATTGCTTAGCGTTCATTTGAACGTGAAAATTATCCAAAATGGAATTTTTTTATATGTTGTAATGTTATGGTCATGCATGTGTTAAAGCATGAAAAAATTGTTCTTTTTACAAACATTTTAGAACATTACTCCAGTATTCATAGCTGATTCGATTAATTGACGGCTTAAGTGTTTTAATGAATATTGCCTCGAGAATCTGTAGTTTGCTTTTGTTGTTTTCTTGGTGTAGGATAGTTGTGTTATTTACAGTAATTTTTAGTAATTCGTTATTATTACTTTGCAAAATTTTACAAGGCAAGGAAGCAAAGATGAACTCGTCCGAATCACCCTAAATTTTGTTCATTTTTCATTGATGAAACTGCAATATAGGTAATTATTAAATATTTATAAATTCACTTGATGCACATGTTATTGTTGAGTATTAACAAAAGAACCATTCTATTTTCATTTACAATTATTCACTTAGCAATAAATACTAAAAACATAGTATGAAATACATCATTCTTTTAAAAACTGAGGTGGCCTAATAATTATGGCTGGTAGTGTATATATATATATATATATATATATATATATATATATATATACGTGTGTGTGTGTGTGTGTGTTTGTGTTTTGGTCTGATATGAAAACTGAACCTCCTTCATCTATATTCTGTCATAATTAATTTTCCTTTTATTTTTTTTAATAAGTATGTTGATGATATTACTATTACTGCTATGGTCACACTACCTACCAAGTCTGAAGGAAATCTTAAGGCAGGTCGGGGTGTGTTTTTATGCCTCATTTCATGTTTTTTCTATCTCCCCTAACATCCCTAGCGTTACATAGACAAAGTTCTCCTTAGAGTGTGGGCTGTACTTAATAAGACAATTTTTTGTATATCTCTTAAGCTGGGGTTTCCAGGGATTCTTTCAATGTGTTGTTTTGTTCCATTTTTTTATCATTCCAAGTGCACCTACTATCACTGGCACAACTCTTGTTTTCAATTTCCACATTTTTTCTATTTCAATTTCCAGGTCTTTATATTTTGACAGTTTTTCAAATTCCTTAGTTGCTATGTTACAATTCGTTGAACAAGCCATATAAGATTTTTCTTTCTGGTTTTTAACAATAATGTCCAGCCTATTTGCTTCAATTTTTCTGTCCGCTACCTTTAAATTTCTTGTTTTTCTTGTTTTTGTTTTTTTTTTTTACTTTTTTCAGTGCAATCTTATCGATTACACCCTTAAACTTTCTGACTGACAAAAAAGATTTGGAAAAAAATCAGTATTTAAACAATTTAGGCGGGGAGTCAGTTTTTCATACAACGTTATAGTAAATCGATCCTCCATTTTGGAACCACTCGCCGGTACGACATTACCACCTTCTGTAAATTGGTTGATTATCATTTTCTTTTTACTTTTTTCAGTGCAATCTTATCGATTAAACCCTAAACTTACCCATTGAAAAAAAAATTGTTAAAATTTGAACATTTAAACAATTTTAGAGGTGGGTGCTTATTTTTTCATACAACCTTATCCTTACAATCGATCCTGTTTAATTAACTTTTTTGCCTGCGCATATTCTACAACTGAATCCTTTGCGAAATCTTTGAATAAAGCCATTCTTGGAGTTTCCGAGAAAGATGCCATCGTAAGAACTAAAGAAAACTTGAAAGAGACAAAAACAAAAGCAACAACTCGTCCCCCCCCAAAAAAAACAAAGCGACCCCAGCGCGAGTGATTCCAAAATGGAGGATCGATTTAATATAATGTTGTATGAGAAACTGAGCCCCCTCTAAAATTGTTCAAATATTAAATTTTTTTCAAATTTCTTTTGATAATCGGAAACTTTATGTCATAACCGATAAGACTGCGCTGAAAAACGGAAAAAAATAAATAAAAATACAACAAATTGAAAGATAAATAACAAATTGAAAAAATAAATAAAAATACAACAAATTGCAGTCTCCTTCAAGTCCGCCGTTGAAACTATATTCTCCCCAGCTATGAGGTAATTCGTAGGACTTGTATGAATAAATCATTATTATTTCCCCAAAGACTCATACAATCTAAAATATCTTCTGGATTTAAATAACCTGAAAAAGTTAACCATAAACTATATCAATTCTTACATATTTCTTTGCGCTGATTATCATCCAGTATTTTGCAGTGTCTCGGTATCTTTGAAGTCTGATTGTTGTAGTTTTGTGAAATAGAATGAATTAAACTAATCCACTCTCTCCTATAGAACAAGAAGAAAAATGGTAACATTCGATTTCGGCCTAGTGCCACTTGTAGTTGTAAAATCATTTTTCTATATTTTGTCGCAGTCGAGGTGTTGACACCGTAGAGTATTCAAACAACATCTTTGGCTACTTTCTCAGCGTAGCATGTTCTAATGAAGGACAAATGCACGCACAAGGAAACGTTCTGAGAAGGATTGTTAATTTAGGAAATTACGTATTATTAATGTCCCTGCATCTTTATCACAAAATCAGTTTAAAATCTTCACTCAGACCGTCTATCATCGTTATATGAATCTATATCTTTTCCCTACACCCAGATATGGGTTAAATAGTAAGACTTGTATTAGTAATTCGCTATATCCAAAATTTATTAAAATTTTAAAGAATATTTTCTGTCTTTAAGTAATCTGAAAAGGGTTGATAATCCACAAAAACAAATCGCTGGAAACTATTTAATCTGTAGTCAGTTAAGTACCATAAGTGATACACGCTTTGGGTTATCATGTCTCGAAAGAGACATGACTAACTGGGCGGAAGATTATTCCGCAGTAGGTTGCCATTGCTTTCTGCGGTAGACTGGTTGCCAGCCAAGGCTATAGAACCCACTCTGTTCTGTCATTTAACCCATAAAAGGAGGGAAGAGACGAATTAATATCTTTCCCAAGGGTATTTGTGCGTAAGTGAATGCAAGTTATTCACCACAACGCACATTCGAACAGTGTAAATATTTAAAATACATCTTCTCAGAATTATAGACAGATCCTGAAGATGGTCGGAGCGTACAACGGTCAAATGCTGCGAATATGGCGTCAAAGATGAGGACAACAGTAGAACAAGGAAATAATGTAAATAATCACAAACCTCATCTAATAAATATATACAGAACCTGAAGAAGGCCTGAATGTAATACGATCGAAATGCTGAAAATATTTCCACAAAGATGAGGACAACAGTCCGAATAATGTAAATAGTGTAAATAATTACGATAACTCATCTCAGAAATATAGACAGATGTTGAAGGTGGATATGGCAACAAAGATGAGGACAACAGTCCAAACAATGTAAATAGTGTAAATAATTACAATACCACATCTCAGAAATATAGGCAAATCCTGAAAAAGGCCTGAGTGTACAACGGTCGAAATGCTGCAAATATGGCAACAAAGATGACAAAAGTTCGAAAAACGTAACTAGCGTAAGTAATTACAATACGTTATCTCAGAAATACAGAGAGATAAATGATTTGTTCGATAGAAAATTATAGAGTTCTAGGCGGAAGACTTCATTTTGTCCTTTTATTGCTTTTCGTTCGGTTATTTTTTTGAAGCATTTTATTTAAAGAAGTCTTCTTAGATTTTGTATCAGTGACCCATGTACTAAACAAGACCATTACAGCTAAACCCTTGCACTATGTTCTTGCTGGCAATGGGCCACAGCGATTGTTCTTGTGATTGGCACAACTTGAGAGAGAAAAACTGTTCGCCTAATGGGAAGACCGGACATTTTGATGAGAACATGGCAGTCGGGGAGCGACACGTTTATGTGATTTCAAGCGAACCGTCACGTGACACCACTCCATCAGCCAACGTTTTATCGCTGCCTATTATTTTGATTAGACACTTTTCGTTTTTTAGGAGGCTCTCTCCCCTCCGCTCTCTCTCTCAAACACACACATACACACACACAAACATATATACATATTCGAAAACAATAGGTGCGTATATACAAATATACAAATATACAATCTCAAATAAACAGAAATATATACTACATACGCATTATTTCATATGTAAAACGAAACTTTCAATTTACATGTCTTCATATCCATCCTTGGTCGACTTATATATACAGGGGAACCTGTCGTATGCAACCACTCCTTCTTCCATCAGAAACAGGTCGCTTGCTACAGGTGGTCGCTCACTAAAGGATCATAGTCATTACTTATGTACGCCAGTAACGTATATTCCCCTCATCAGAATGTACATATTAGAATTGTACCATGTAATCTGGTAATAAATAAATGAGAACATAAGAAAATGGCCTAATTTTAAAGAAATTTATTCAACACAATTCATTTAAAAATTTTTAAAAAACGTATTTACAACGTTCAACAAGAGACCAAAATATTTATTCACAAAAAATATTTAAGTGAACTTAAAAAATTATACGGTTTCCAGTTTTTTTCCTAGAAGTGAGTGAGAGCAAAAGGGAATCTGCGATAGTACATGGAAAATAAAAACATACAAGAAACTGACATCGATCGTGGGTGGGGGTAGAAAAACAGAGAGATAGACATAGATATACCTAGATAGCAATAGAGTAGATAGATACACAAAAAATAAAGGAAGGGAAGAGATAGACATTTGAGAAAGGGACATAATTGTGATTTTCCCAATTCCTGAATTTATCCAAGTCAGTACAGAGACTGCGATAAATCCCTTGAATATGTCAAATGCAATACATGTTGTACAAAACAGCCGATGTTTGACCGTGAGGTGAAACCAGGCAATGTACATTTCAACAAGAAATAACAGTTTGATACAACACTACAATAACACAACAATGAGGAAGTGTTCCTGGCTTGGATAAAATCAAAATGAAATAGATTACTCATTTAGTTTCTCCTAGTTTAGATGTTCGCAGTGTACCAACAAAATGGATTTTTTTAAGCGGTCGCTTGGTCAGTAATTTTCATTCGTTGATGTTAGTCGCTGGTTGCGTTCTGGAGGTGGTCCCTCACTAAGGGTCAATTAACATTAACAAATCGTCCGTGCATAGAAAAATGGTCGTTAACAACAGGTTGTCGCATACGACAGGTTATATATATATATATATATATATATATATATATATATATATATATATGATATTTTTGAGTTATTTCTTTTCTTTTTATTAATAATTTTTTCATTATCTTCACCTTTTTTAAACATAAATGATGTTACTGTATTTGTGTTATCGACGTGACGGATAGAATTTGGTAGGTCTCCATCTATATTTAAATGAGACCTAATAGAGAGATGTAACTTGAGTCTTCTTGTTAAAAATATAATAGTAATTCCAATGTGTTTTTTACGAATTTGGATTGATCAAGAATACTTTAAAGGGCTCATATCTATTTGAAAGAAATTTCATTTAACTATATCGACCTTAAAAGAGTGGGGCCTTGATGTCAATCTAGTAACACAATTGAGATTGGGGCATAGATTGTCAGAGAACTTGCCATGAAAATACTTGTAGAAAAGACAGAGGGAAGCCACATCACGTTGGTGAGAAAGTGACTGAAGTTAGGCTGCGAAGTCAGGATAAATTATATTGAAGAAACTCCTTTGGATTCTGTCGAGAACCTCAAAATGAAGAACAGGAGCATATCAGTTGTATTAAAAAGTGCTCAATACATTTATATTGTAGAGCTTTTGAATATTTTTCATTTGGAAATGAGTTATATCCGCTACCTAGGTTTCAATCTTTTGGTATCTTCAGACGATTTATAACTACTGATTTTCTAAAGCTTTTCAAATGTACAAACAGGAATTTTTTTGAAAGAGCGACTGGAATTTTTTAAACAACCGAAAATTGTCAAAATTAGGCAGGAACTACTTAAGGATCTTAAAACACATTCATCTAGTTTTGTATGAAACTAATATGTGTCTATAGATGTGGAAAGAAATATAAAGGAGAAACAGGCCTTCTCCTTAAGGTAAGGCTACAAGAACATCTCAAGGCCGTAACATGAGGGGAGATAGAAAAATCAGGCATAGCTGACCACATATGGAGAGAGAAAGGGGATCACCGACCCCTATGGGATAAAGTTGAAATAATAAATAGAGAACGCCACTGTAAACTACATAAACTTAAGGAATCAGCACATACACTGCCAGCCATAATTATTAGGCGACCCAATTTTTTTTTTAAAGAACTGATGTATTTCGTACTATTTTTAGTGTTTCTTGCCAAGTGGATAATTGTAAATGAAAATAAAATGGTTCTTTTGTCATTATTACTTAGCAAAATTTTACAAGGCAAATAGCGACAATTTACCCATCGTACCCTGTAGATTTGATTTATATATACACTACCGATCATAATTATTAGGCCACCACATTTTTTTAAAGAACTGATGTATTTCATACTATTTTCAGTGTTTCTTGCCAAGTGGATAATTCTAAATGAAAATAGAATGATTCTTTTGTTATTATTACTTTGCAAAATTTTACAATTTACCCATTAGACCCTGTAGATTTAATTTATATATATATATACACTACCGGCCCTAATTATTAGGCCGCCCTATTTTCTTAAAATAAAGGATGTATTTCATAATTTAATACTATTTTTAGTGTTTCTTGCCAAGTGGATAATTCTAAATGAAAATAGAATGGTTCTTTTTTAATACTGCACAATAACATGTGCATCAAATGAACTGTTCTGGTGTCCAGTTTTTGTAATTTCTTCCCCATGCCAGTCTCTTCTTATTGAATGGCCGAAGCAAAGGCTTCATGGCTGCCTTGAAACAAATTTGCAAAATAATAATAACAAAAGAACCATTCTATTTCCATTTACAATTATCCACTTGACAATAAATACTAAAAATAGTATGAAATACATAATTTCTTTTAAAAAGCCGGGGTGGCGTAATAATTATGGCCGGTAGTGTATATAATATACACATGGAGTCTACATACACATGCAGAAAGAAAGAAACATACTGGATTTTAAAATGAAATACACACAAGCTAGGGTTAAATAGGGACTTAGGTGTGTTGAATCTTTACAAATATTTCAATAGCTAAAAAATTTTTTTCAGATATTCCAAGAAATTTTTATCTAAAACAAACAGACTTTCTCTACGGACGTGCCGCATGTTGTGAACAAACACACCACGTGATGTAAACAAAAAATATCCGAACGCTATCGTGAAATACGTTTCTAATTCAAATTTAAAAATCACTTGTTTCTGATGAAGGACCGAGGGCGGTCTGAAATATAAAATATAATAAAAATAAACAAATACTGTTCAAAAAAAGTACATTTTTAAATTCAAAACTTTTTATTAATATTCTTTCCTATATATAGATAAAGATATAGAAAATCTACAGGGTGCGATGGGTAAATTGTCGCTTTTGCCTTGTAAAATTTTGCAAAGTAATAATAACAAAAGAATCATTCGATTTCCATTTAGAATTATCAACTTGGCAATAAATACTAAAAATAGGATGAAATACATGATGTTTTAAAACTGGGGCTGCCTAAAAATTATGGCCTGTAGTGTACAAAAATCTCCTAAGCCAACCCAGCATTTTTTTTTTTTTTAATCATTTCACCCCGAGCAAGACGGAAACGCCACTGATGTGCAGGGGGCTACATAAATGTAAAAAGGTTAATTAGAAAAGAGTGAGGAGTACAAACTAGTTAGAAAGGAACAATAGAAAGCAGGTGCGATGACAGATACATAGGTGGAGAGAAAGGGAAGGTTATACAGGGGTGGGGAGAGAGCTAGAGTCCAGTGGTTAGTAGATGAGTATTGACTTTGCATTTCAATTTCTGGAGGTTGTAGCCGCCAGGAAAGCAAGAATACGGGAGCGAGTTCCACAGGCGGGAAGTGCGAGAGAAGAAGCTGAAGGAATAGAATTGTCGTCTGCATTTGGCTAACCTGACTGTGAATGGGTGGGACCCAGTTGCCAGTCTGGTTGCACGAGTAAACACCTGTTGAGGAGGCATCAGTGACTTAAGCTCGTCTGAGCAGAAGCCATGAAAGTATATAGAGATGAACACAATATGGGGACCAATAATACGGAGTGCCAAAGAAAATCAATAGTGTCAAAATTGCAATATGAGCTCTGGTAAAAAATACCAGAGAAAACCATTAACATCAAAAACTTACAATATGAACTCTGGTAAAAAAATGGTTACTGAACATAAGGTTTATAAGTCCCCAAAATTCAGTTGTTCTTGTCCTTAAGGACACATGGCCCAGTGGATATAGACGTTGGTTAGTTCCTGTGACTTGACCCCAAAAGTTGTGAGTTCAGGCTATGGTGAACAAGTAACTTACAAGGTTAGAGGGAGATAACTCATGAAGAGGTTCTAAGCAAGGAATGGAGATCATATAACCCAGTAATTGTAATAAAGGGCTCGGTTCAAAATTCCTAGCACCTGAAGAAGGCCGGAGGATGCAATATCGTACAAATGGCAGCAAAGATGAGGACAATAGTCCGAATAATGTAAATAATGTACGTGTATATCAAGAACTGTATTGAGGAAATTGTAAAAGAAAATAAAATCAGTTTACTTGTGACGCGTTTCATCTGTTAGGATGTCATCGGACGTTTTTCTGATCACACAACTACATTTCAAACAATACAAGTCTTAATCATTACGAAACAAAACAACATGCTAAAACGTGAATGAATAATTTAGTCAATCACTTGCGAAAAAGAATATATTGGAGAAACATCAAGAATTTAAACAAAATACGTTATGAATGCAAAAGAGACACAACACACAAAACACATTGGTTTTTCGCCGTAACGAAACTGAACACATTCAGACATAAAAAAAACACTACTCTATTTTAATTCTTAATGGACCCCCACTTATCCTTATCCCTTGTCTCTCTTAACACTTTTCACCCTAGAAATTCCTGGGTGACCAACGTAGAATTCCTTTAACATGTGTTTTCGCAATGATGTTGGAATTACAACTCTATTAACTGACATCAGTACACCATCACATATTGAAAATGCGTTATTTTCATTTACTTTTCTATTTTTGACTTTGCAAGCAGTTTGATCCTTAATTTTAATATGAAGTCGTCGTTCCGCACCCTAAGGCTTATTCTTTCCGGAGTTATAGGCAACTTCCTTAAGATATTATGTAAGACATTTTTAATTTCATTTTCAGCCCTTATTGCCGCAGTTACTGTATGTTCAAATGGTTTGCCGAATTTCGAAATTAAACGAGACAATCCATCTGTAATTCCATTTGTTAGTAGTAATTTAGCAGTATAGTTCCCCAGTATATTATTAAATTACTAAAAATGTGTATTTTCACCGGATCTATTTAACTTGTACAGTGAGAATATTTTGAGGGCCCTAGATGTTATACCAGGATTTGTCATCGGAGGTCACAATCTGAACAACATTTTTTTTTTAATCATATCACCCAGAGCAAGGCGGTAACGCCATTGAAGCGCAGGGGGCTACGTAGGAATGAAAAGATTGGAAAAGAGAAAGCCGGAGACCACATCCTAAACAAGGAACAAGGGATGAGCCTCTTCATCTGTTCAATAGACGTGGGTGGAGTGTGAACCGGGCGATAGTTTAGTCTATCTACTCCAATTAAGATACACAAACGACACAGTGTTGATAGCAGACACGGAAAAAACTGCAGAACCTCCTAGAGAAGATAGCTGAAGAGAGTGACAAGAAAGGACTACAAATAAACTGCCAGAGAACCAAATGCATGGTCATCAGCAAAAAGAGCAGCTCAAAGTGCCAAATACAGGTGGGGGATGTTAAAATCAAGCAGGTACAAAATTTAAATATCTGGGAAGTGTTTTAACTGAAGACAGAAAGTGCGATACAGAGATCCGAAGGCGAATTGGCATGGCGAAAGACGCGTTCCAGAAGCTAAGTAAAGTATTAAGACAGGAAACTTTCATTAGAAACAAAGAAGAGTGTACTGGATTGCTATGTGGTGTCAGTTCTTCAATATGGCAGTGAATGCTGGACTAATCAACAACAATCAAGGGAAAACATGAAACAGCTGAAATGTGGTTCTACAGAAGGATGCTGCGGATATCGTGGAAAGGAAATTAATACTGAGCATCAGGAAGAGAAAAATGAAATTCCTGGAACATGCAGGGAGGAAGGAGGGCTTGGAGAACCTGATATTAACAGGTCAGATAGAGGGAAAAAAGACAGAGGAAAGCAGCGGATAATATATTTGAAGGGCCTGAGCAGGTGGATGACGGAACGGAGGCTGCGAGACGTTCCAGGAGAAAGCAAGCTATCAGGGATAGAAAGATGTGGAAGGCCATGATCGCCTACGTCCTGAAAGGACAAGGTACAAAGAAGAAGAAAAAGAAGATAATACCCCAGCATTTCAGTCTATTTGTTGTATGTGTGGGAACACCTTTTTTCAGGAATATATTGACACTAACGGACGACGGTAAGTTTATAACAGAAATTTTCAGTCATGTAAAAATTTATGGAATTTTTTCATGAATACGAATTTTTCAACTATAGTCAAAGCTTTCTTCTCGATCTGGCTTTAGGTTTTCTCACCAGATAATAACGGCCTCGAAGCATGCGATATTGGTTTAGTTGTTCCATAGTCATATTTATGAAATACTAGCAGTTTATCCCGGTTTCACTTGGGTAGTTTAAGGAATAATAAGAATAAAAAAAGCAAATTATGAATTTACATAGCAAATACTTACACAACGTCCACCCTCGTCACTTTTATAGATATAGATTACTGCTCCAATTCCCGTATCACTTTTATCTGATGCACCGACAATGTAGGTTGTAGCCGTCAGGAAAGCAAGAATACGGGAGCGAGTTCCACAGGCGGGAAGTGCGAGAGAAGAAGCTGCAGGAGTAGAATTGTCGTCTGCATTTGGCTAACCTGACTGTGAATGGGTAGGACCAAGTTGCCAGTTTGATTGCACGAGTAAACACCTGTTGAGGAGGCATCAGTGACTTAAGCTCATCCGAGCAGAAGCCATGAAAGTATATAGAGATGAACACAATATGGGGACCAATAATATGGAATGCCAAAGAAATGTAAAAAGGTTAATTAGAAAAGAGTGAGGAGTACAAACTAGTTAGAAAGGAACAATAGAAAGCAGGTGCGATGACAGATACATAGGTGGAGAGAAAGGGAAGGTTATACAGGGGTGGGGAGAGAGCTAGAGTCCAGTGGTTAGTAGATGAGTATTGACTTTGCATTTCAATTTCTGGAGGTTGTAGCCGTCAGGAAAGCAAGAATACGGGAGCGAGTTCCACAGGCGGGAAGTGCGAGAGAAGAAGCTGCAGGAGTAGGCATCATTGACTTAAGTTCGTCTGAGCAGAAGCCATGAAAGTATTTATAGAACAGACAAAGGGAGGCCACATTTCGACGATGGGAAAGTGGCTGCAGTCGAGCCGCCAGATCAGTACCTATCACATTACAGACTCTCCATTGGAGCTTGTCAAGAACACTGAGGAGAACGGCAGGGGCACCTGACAATAAATGGCAGCAGTACTCCATGCACGGACGGATGGTTGACTTGTATATATGCAGGATGGATTCAGGTGGAAAAACTATCCTGGATCGACATGGTTCACATTTTATTTCATTAATTTTTAATCTGTATTCTTTGGTCCTTTCTAATACTATTTTTACGCATTCCTCATTTTGTTACCTGGTTTCACTTTTAATCATGATGTCATCCGAAAATGCTTGCGTGCAACCTCACCCAACGAGCATTGTGTCCATAGTTTGTTGAACAATGCTGGGAGTTACCTTAATCCCAAAACGAAGCCTGTTTAATTTATATTGACGTTTATGTCTGTTGATAGTTAGGAATTTCGAACATTCTACTACCAGTATACGTAGGTATGCGTTCAACAAGCCCAACTTAGGAAAAAAATTTCCTTCATTTAGTTTGACGAAAATTTCTTTCTGACTTGGTAAAAGTTAATTGTAATTTTGTCAGTTTTTAATAAGTCCCGTTGAGAAATCAGCACATAAGCGGATTTTAACATTCGTTTTCTTTACATAAACATTTAGTGATGTTCATTCAGAGTAATCTACGAGGGTCATTCAATAAATGAGGTGAATTTTTCGGTATAAGGACATCTACGAGGGTCATTCAATAAATAAGGTGAATTTTTCGGTATAAGGACATCTACGAGGGTCATTCAATAAATAAGGTGAATTTTTCGGTATAAGGACATCTACGAGGGTCATTCAATAAATAAGGTGAATTTTTCGGTATAAGGACATCTACGAGGGTCATTCAATAAATAAGGTGAATTTTTCGGTATAAGGACATCTACGAGGGTCATTCAATAAATAAGGTGAATTTTTCGGTATAAGGACATCTACGAGGGTCATTCAATAAATAAGGTGAATTTTTCGGTATAAGGACATCTACGAGGGTCATTCAATAAATAAGGTGAATTTTTCGGTATAAGGACTTCTACGAGGGTCATTCAATAAATGAGGTGAATGTTTCGGTATAAGGACTTCTACGAGGGTCATTCAATAAATAAGGTGAATGTTTCGGTATAAGGACTTCTACGAGGGTCATTCAATAAATAAGGTGAATGTTTCGGTATAAGGACTTCTACGAGGGTCATTCAATAAATAAGGTGAATGTTTCGGTATAAGGACTTCTACGAGGGTCATTCAATAAATGAGGTGAATGTTTCGGTATAAGGACTTCTACGAGGGTCATTCAATAAATAAGGTGAATGTTTCGGTATAAGGACTTCTACGAGGGTCATTCAATAAATAAGGTGAATGTTTCGGTATAAGGACTTCTACGAGGGTCATTCAATAAATAAGGTGAATTTTTCGGTATCAGAACTTCTACGAGGGTCATTCAATAAATAAGGTGAATTTTTCGGTATAAGGACTTCTACGAGGGTCATTCAATAAATAAGGTGAATGTTTCGGTATAAGGACTTCTACGAGGGTCATTCAATAAATAAGGTGAATGTTTCGGTATAAGGACTTCTACGAGGGTCATTCAATAAATAAGGTGAATGTTTCGGTATAAGGACTTCTACGAGGGTCATTCAATAAATAAGGTGAATGTTTCGGTATAAGGACTTCTACGAGGGTCATTCAATAAATAAGGTGAATGTTTCGGTATAAGGACTTCTACGAGGGTCATTCAATAAATAAGGTGAATGTTTCGGTATAAGGACTTCTACGAGGGTCATTCAATAAATAAGGTGAATTTTTCGGTATAAGGACTTCTACGAGGGTCATTCAATAAATAAGGTGAATTTTTCGGTATAAGGACTTCTACGAGGGTCATTCAATAAATAAGGTGAATGTTTCGGTATAAGGACTTCTACGAGGGTCATTCAATAAATAAGGTGAATGTTTCGGTATAAGGACTTCTACGAGGGTCATTCAATAAATAAGGTGAATTTTTCGGTATAAGGACTTCTACGAGGGTCATTCAATAAATAAGGTGAATTTTTCGGTATAAGGACTTCTACGAGGGTCATTCAATAAATAAGGTGAATTTTTCGGTATAAGGACTTCTACGAGGGTCATTCAATAAATAAGGTGAATGTTTCGGTATAAGGACTTCTACGAGGGTCATTCAATAAATAAGGTGAATGTTTCGGTATAAGGACTTCTACGAGGGTCATTCAATAAATAAGGTGAATGTTTCGGTATAAGGACTTCTACGAGGGTCATTCAATAAATAAGGTGAATGTTTCGGTATAAGGACTTCTACGAGGGTCATTCAATAAATAAGGTGAATGTTTCGGTATAAGGACTTCTACGAGGGTCATTCAATAAATAAGGTGAATGTTTTTCGGTATAAGGACTTCTACGAGGGTCATTCAATAAATAAGGTGAATGTTTCGGTATAAGGACTTCTACGAGGGTCATTCAATAAATAAGGTGAATGTTTCGGTATAAGGACTTCTACGAGGGTCATTCAATAAATAAGGTGAATGTTTCGGTATAAGGACTTCTACGAGGGTCATTCAATAAATAAGGTGAATTTTTCGGTATAAGGACTTCTATTACAGATAGAAGCTTACTTTTATTTATTTTTTGAAAATAGTATCCCAACAGTGTCACACACTTTTCCAATCTGTGCACAAGCTTCCGTATTCCCTCAGCGTAACAATCTTTGGAATGATGTCTCAGCCAATCGATCACAGCACTTTTGACTTCATCGTCACTTTCAAACTTCGTGCCTCTCGTGAACGCTTTCAAGGGACCAAATAGGTGAAAGCCTTCGCGTAGGCAAGGTCATCATGGACAATTTTGTGTGCTGTCCCAACAGATAGGCTCAAAGTCCTCGCAATGTCATCCACTGTCACCCTTCTGTCAGACTGAAAGAAGTCATTGACTGATTCGATCACCTCAGGAGACCTCACTTCTGTAGGACTCCCAGGCCTGTCTTCATCCCCATGCTGCTCCGTTCTTTTTTAAACAATTTAGCCCACTTGTAGACATGTTTGGCTGAAACATGTGGCACCATACACAGTTGACATTCTCCTATGAATTTCAACTGGTTTGCACCCTTCAGCAACCAAAAACTTGATAACTTGCCTCTGTTCAATCCTGGATGGTCGGCCATCTTTGTTAATCGCCAAAACTCTCAATGGTTTTTTCAATCTGCAAAAAAAATTAAATCCCTTTGAAAAAGAAGTAAACGAAAAAGGTTAAAGAAAAGTAAGCTTCTATCTGTATTAGAAGTACTTATACCGAAAAATTCACTTTATTTATTGAATGACCCTTTTACAATTCGTAATATTGTCTGGAGTGAATGAGTCAGACGTTTTTCCTCTACCGTTTTCTTAAACAAAAATTCGAAAAGTATTTTTTGTTGTTTTTGTAACTGAAATTACTGTTCATGTTGGTCTTTTTGTTGTTGCAACTGTAGTTCTTGCTGTTGCTTTGCAGCGCCAACATTTGTAGCATAACTGAATTAAATTCGTCCATCGTCCTTGTAATCTACTGAATATTTCAATTATTACGTGTAGGATACGTATTTTTCGCTGTAGTTCTCGTGAAAGTTCAGAATGAGATCTTCGTCGACACTTTTATAATGTTAGTTTTCGTCATGTTATTCTGAAGGGTTTGATAAAGTCAGTGTACTAAATGAAACCTTTCTAGTAATACACAATAATACCCTAAGAATAATTCTCTTGAATAATTCACTCAGAAACAATCTCTTCAATAACGCACATCACAGAACACACTCAGACTTCTGTCTAAGGACTTTATATACTAAATATTTCTGGTCATGTGATTCCAGTAGCACAATTCCTTCAACAGTTACATTTGTTGCCTGGAGATCCGTGTTAGACCACACGTGTCAGTATCGATATTTTCTTCCTACATAACTTATTCCTTTGTCCAGATTGTATACAAACGCACTAATGGAATTCACAATAGCATCTGGAGTGAATGATTCAGACAATTTTTGTAACTTAAATTGACCATTCACGTTGTTTGTTTGTTTTTTCTCTGTTTTTTTTTTTATAACTGTAGTTCTTGCTGTTGCTTTTGCAGCGCTAAGATTTGAAGCATAACTGAATTAAGTTCGTCCATTCCGCTGAATATTTCAATTACTATGTGTATGATACGTACCTTTTTGTTTGTAGTCATAGTGAAAATTCAGAACGAAATCTTGGTCGCAACTTTTATAACGTTAGTTTTCGTAAAGTTAATATGAAAAAAGAATTTTGGTAACTCGCTATTAGCTAGTTATAGTGTTTCAGTATCTTCGCGTAAAGTCAACATACTAAACGAATCCTTCAAATAATACACAATATTTCTCTCGGAATAATTATCTCGAGTAATTCACTCAGAAACAATCTCTTCTATGACGCACAACACCGGAATGATGCACAACAGAGAACACACTCAGACTTCTATTTGGGTGCTTTATATAATAAATATTTATGGTCACGTGATCTCAGAAGCACAATTTATTCAACGATTATGTTTGTTACCTGGAGATCCATGTTCGACCACACGTATCAGTATCGGCAATTTCTTTCTACAAAACGGTATGACAATGAATTCCACTCTGCAGCAATGCCTTTCACCGCACGGTTTTAAGGATCGTGGAATCACCTCTGAATTGCCGCTGTGCCCAGGTCTCATCTGAGCCGAAAGGTAGCAACTGTGAGAGTTCTGTCTGTGAGCAGTTAACGCATAAATCAGGCTTAAAACACTACGAAAGTATAAAATAGATTTTTATATAAATCGTAACATGTATATATTTGAAAAAGAATATTACCAGAAATATATTTATCACTCGGCAAAAATCACACTTAACAAAAATACGTCAACAAAAACTGATAAAAAAACTTACAAATACTTATTCTAGTCATAAAACCTGTGCTAAAAATTTTGTCGGCTTTAATTTACCCATGATGTTGATATACCGTGAAAGAATATAAATCCTAATGTCACTGTATAAACTAATCTCTCATAAAGAATATTTATTTCATTCATACGAACCTATTCTAAAAAAATTGTCGGCAGTAAATAACACATTGAGCATAATATTTTAGATGTAAGGAGATGATTACTGTTTATTAAATTTGCCGTGTGTAATACATAACCGAACTCCCAACAATCGCTATCATTGGAAGGTCGGAGATTGGAATGTGTGGAAGAATAAAAATATACCTTTTGCATGTTTGAATAGAATAACATGAATTGGCAGAAGTTAAACTTTCCAAGAGAAATAGTATTAAGAGGTTAAGGGTATCAAGAGTTCGTTGAAATATTCGTAATCCTTGCAAGAGTAAGTTTATGTGTACGTAGGCAGGAACGTATGTATATATGTATGTATGTATGTACGGATGGATGGATGGAGGGATGGATGGATTAGCATTTATTGTTGGATAGGATTGTCGGTGTGAATGGTGAAAAAGAAGGAGGTGGGAGGTGAGAGAGAAAAGACAATAATAATAACGCTTGCTTGACGTTTTTCGGTAGACATGTTAATTACACTCGTACCTTTCTCTCTGTCTATAATCGTCTTGCCCCGTCTCTTATACCGTATGGGAGCCCGAAAATGTCATTTGAGAATTCACTCCCGGATGTGATTCTGGCCTTTCCATTGGACGACAATCTTCGCGTCGGCTCACGAAAAGGGCCCGTAAAAAGAATTTAGTTCTGAGAATTAAAGATTATTTAAATTTTGTTTTTTTACATTTCGCATCGAGGTGTGAAATTTTACGAGTTTTGTGTGTGCTAAGTAAAGTTTGTAAATTCGAGAAAATTCGTTTATTTCTAACAGAATCAATGAATCAGTGCTTAGCATTTGAATTTTTAACTCTAGAACTTGTTTTGTTCCCTACAATATAACGTAAAATAAAATAAACCCAAACGCTAATGTATGAACTGATTTCTTACAAAGAAGTCTCCTTCTATTCATAAAACCTGTTTTTAAAAATATTGTCAGCATTAAATAACCCAAATGAGGTTGATATACATTAAAACAAAATACCCAAACGCTGATCTACAAACTGAATTCTTACAAAGAATACTTATTTCATTCATTCGAACCTCTCCTAAAAATCTTGTAAATATTAAATAACCTATTGTGGTGGATATTCAATTAAACAAAATAAACCAAACCGCTGATCTACAAACTTATTTCTTACAAAAAATACTTATTTCATTCATACGAACCTATTTTAAAAATCGTGTCGGCATTAAATAACCCATTGATATACCGTAAAACAAAATAGACACAGGAATCAATTTTGCTGAACACTGCCTTTGACCGACCCGAACCACACTGACGTATCTTTGATAAAGGATATTATCAAAATGGCTGATGAAGAGAAAATTGCAGGAGAAGGAATGGTCATGCCTTATTAATACAAAATATCGATTCATAGTATTCAGTTTGTCGATTTCATTCACCCTGATGCCAGTCTGCCTCTCTTTCCGCTGGCAAAAAAAAAAAAAAAACAGATAACCATGACATGCAAATTAAATAAGTCTGCTAATTAGTGTTGGTGTAATTAGTTTTCTTTCTTCCCAGCACGTCCCGCTATCTCTCCATATTTAGCACATTAGTAAATTTCAATTTGCATATAGACTTTTATGAGAGACTGAGATCGACAAAGTCCCTCCCACCATCATCACCACTAGACCTGGGTCGGACAGGGAAGGAAACGTAGAACAACAAACATGTGTCACTTGGAATTTGCAGCAGATTTGAAAGCCGAGTCTCGCATATTAAAGTTATTAAGTATTTTGCGTTTTGAAAGGCATCTTATATAAATACGTGTGTGTGTATCGGTAATTATACCAAATCTGTAAACGGTGAGGATAATCTCAAAAGATCCATTTAATATAAAATATTAAAGAGAGCCATATACAGAGCACAATGAATATTATCCAATATAATATATAAGGTAATCTATTAAGACGGATCGAAATTAGGAGAAAATAACATAGTGGTATTAGTGAATTTTTATTGATTTTACTATTGGATAATGTTATTTAAGACGTGGCAATTATATTTAAAAATTTATATTGCCCAAATATCTGCCAAGATTTTGGCGGCACACCTCCACCCGATGATGAAAATTTTTGATGACATCTCTGCATAGTTATACCCGATCTCACCAATATGCTTTATTATTTAATCATTCAGGTTTGAATTATTGTTGGCATCGGCCTTACTTTTGAGATGACCCCAAAAGAAAGAAATCTAAAGGCGTCAAGTCACACGATCGTTGTGGCCAACAAACATCACTGTTTCGAATGATGATGCAACCTGAGAACTTCTCTAGTTCGAACGTCCATTTTCGCAATAGGCTTCGATTAACACGATGTGCGATTGTTAATCTTTCTATGGTTGAAATTACCAAAGACTGAAGTTGTTAAATCTGAAAGAAATTGAAAAATAATAATTGGACGATAAAAGTGAATTCGCATCTAAAATCGATCCAACTTAAAATCGGTCCAGCTATAGAGAGAACATATGAACACTGAAATGTCCCGGAAAGGGACATATATATATATATATATATATATATATATATATATATATATATATATATCATTCGAGGTAGCTAAACGGTTCAGGCAAATGTAACCAGGTAGGATAACCTAGTATGTAGACGTAATGGACGGTACTCATCGTATGCAGTATCCTGTGACGTAATCAAGTAGACGTCCGCTTTAATTAATGCATTGAGTTTTCCATTATATATAACAATAAAGAGTTCAATACGCATTGAGTTTTCCATTATATATATATATATATATATATATATATATATATATAATGAAAACCTCAAAGCGTATTGAGCTCTTTATTGTTAAGGTTTTCGTCTTGGGTTTTTTTTTTCTTTCTTACGAATGCTTGACTTTTTGTTCAGGTATTTCGTTTGTTTATTTTTTTTTCTTCCCCTTCTTTTCACACTGGGTTCGTTCCCGGTGGGATTCAAAACGATTTCATTTGTAGTTTAATTATTGCTAGTCTTAAGAGAATTAGTTCTGTTAATATTGGTATTATTACTATAATTAATATTACTATATATATATATATATATATATATATATATAGATAGATAGATAGATAGATAGATAGATAGATAGATATGTGTGTGTGTGTGTGTGTGTGTGTGTGTGTGTGTGTGTGTGTGTGTGTGTGTGTGTGTGTTCGGAAATAATAGGAAAAGATTGTTACTTCATTGATCAGCGTTATTTTGGTCATGCCGACTTCAAAGATTCATGAAGGCATTTTTTTGATGAATTCACTCTTCAGAGCTTTTGATTTTCTCATTTTTCTGCAGAAGGGTGAAGATATCACAATAATGCCTTCACAAAACTCCCGAGTCGGCATAACGGAAATAACGATGCTTAAACAAGTAACAAATTTCTCCACATCAATTATGTTAACGCTTTATCTCTGTCTTGATATCGAGCACTTTATGACATAAATCTGCTCGCCTAAACTACGAAAAGAATTTTTTTTTCTATGCATCATTTGACGCTATATACATGTATGAATGTAAATATTTCAATAATTAATATCGTTTTTCTGATTGACAAATGAATATGTCAGCTGTAAAGAAGAAAAAGGCTTATAAAGTATTTGAGGGTGTTAAGATGAATAAAGAAATCCTATAAAAAATTTCATGGGTTCTGCTCTGATGAACTTAGGTCACTGATGCCCCCTTTCACAGTTAGATCAAACAAATCCAGGCGAAAATTCTACTCCAGTAGCTTCTTTTCTCGCGCTTTCTGCCTGTTGAACTCCCTTCCATATACTTGCTTTACTGACGGCTACAAACTCCGATAATTTAAATGCAATGTCAATTCCCATCTCTTATCAACTTGACTTCAGCTCTTTCCACATCACCCCGTGTATCTTGTTCTTTTCCTTTCTCTCTATCTTCGCAACTGTCTTCAATCCTGTGTTCACATCCTTCTCTTGCCCTTTCTTTTTCACCCCCAGTAGCTGGTTCGTCTTTGTCTTCATTCTCCTCCTGCCTAAAACATTAACTCTCTTATGTAGCCCCCCCCCCCCTGCACATCAGTGGCGGTACCGCCTTGTATGGGGTGAAATGACTAAAGAAAATATCCTCATGGTCAGCTCATATGCGATCTGCAAATAGAAAACTTAACAATCAAGAAAGTCGATAAATGGCGAAAAAAATGTAACACAGAAATCCGAAGGTACATTGAAATAGCAAATGAAACCTCACAAAAACTAAACAAAGTAGTCTTCTTTTTCTTCATGTGCCGTGTCCATTCTGGCCGTAGGCAATCATAGACTTCCACTTGGCTATGTTTTTTGAATTTCTCATTAATTTTTTCTCTTGTTACTCCTCCCAAACCCTGCTCTGCAATCCATTTGCTCAAGCCCATAAATCTAGAATATAAATGGATAGAAACTATCATGGTCACAAAGTGGGGGATCAGTTTATATATTGATTACAATAAAGAATTGATCCCTCACTTTATATTCACATTATAATTTCTGATTTGTTTATCAAATTCTGATTAGGTTGAATCTACCTCTTCTCATTACTGATTAGCTACGCAGTCATGTCTTTTAGTTTTATTTCTTCTTCTCCTTCATCATGTGCCTTGTCCCTTCAGGACGTAGGCGATCATGGACTTCCACTTGGCTCTGTCTCTTGTCGCTCACAATAATTTTTTTTCTTGGTGTCTCTTCTAAGCCCCGCTCTGTCTACCATTTGTTCAGATCTAACAAGTACGTCTTGCGTTACTTTCCCTTGTCTCTTCTTACATTTATCCGACCTGTGAGTATCAAGTTCTCCACGCCTTCTTTTCTCATTACGTGTTCCAGGAAACTCATTTGTCTCTTCCTGAAAGTATCAATAAAGCTTTGACAGAAACAAAGGAAAAATTCTCTTATATTTTGGTGCAGTGGAAATCGGCTCCGCACAAGAAATCGGAGAACCGTATTCGAATTCCAGTTGAATTCATTTCATTTACTTACGTGTAAATACATCTCTTCTCTCTCCAGCTCTGGGTTAAATAGCAGCAGAAATTGGGTTCTGTGCCTTAACAATTATGGATCAATAGAAATATGATCGCCAAAAGCGTGTATCACGTGTGGCACTTAACTGACTGTTAAGTCGTCCGGGTTGTGCGTAGGGTTGACACTCCTACCTGTACAAAAAGAAAAGTTACAGAAACATCGACGAATCCTCCGTCGATGTTGAGGTGTCGTCGATGACATATGCTCCAATGGGAGCGATGGGGTTCAGATGAATATTGTAGTGAATGCTGGACAATCTTCATCGCAGATGACATGAACATTCAAGACAACAACGATCTGGTTCAGCAAAAGTTGTCTGGGGATACCATGGACCAGCGGTTCCCATCCATCGAGCCGCGGACTGGAACCATTTGGTACCGGACCGTACAGAAAGAATAAAACTTTTTACCCATTTTGTTTTTCAACATCTTTATCGCGGTCTTGTTTAATGTGCGTTTATGGTGCAGTGGATATCGGCTTGGGACGAGAAATCGGGGAGCCGAGTTCGAATTCCAGTAGAATTCATTGTATTCACTTACGCGCAAATACCCCTGGAAAAGGTATTAATCCGTCGCTTCCCTCCAGTTATGGGTTAAATAACAGGACAGATTGGTTTCTATATATTTGTTTAGCAACCAGTCTACCGCAGAAAGTAATGGCACCCGACTGCGGGATAATCTTCTGCCCAGTCAGTCATGTCTCTTTCTAATGTGTGTATCACGTATGGCACATGACTGACTTGTTTAATGTGTTTTGCTATGAGCGACACTGCTACCCACCACTCTCGGGGGGGGGGGATGTTTTTGCATGACACCCGAGCCGCAGTTCAAAAACCATTGGAGACTGTAGCTATAGACGGAACATATGAGTAACTTGCAAATTTTTAGGAAAGTAAGAAGGGAAATGTCTCAGTTGCTTAGAGACAAGAGAAAAATTGCAATTTCTGGAATATATAACGAGGTAAGAGAGCCTGGAGAATTTGACACTCAAATGAGATACTGAAGAGAAAACTTCAGTTTCTATAAATGGATGGCAAACTAGTACTGTAAGAAAAGTCTGCGAAAAGGACGGGATGGCCTCCCTAGAAGAAGAGTGAAAAACAGAACGGCCAGCCTGCCATCATTTACATAGAGACAGAGAGAGATAGAGAGAGAGAGAGAGAGAGAGAGAGAGAAAAGGGAGAGAGAGAGAGAGGAAGAGAGAGGGGGGAAAGATAGGGGGCGGGGAATGGGGATGAAAATGCACTGATTGAGATAGATAGATAGATAGATAGATAGATAGATAGATAGATAGATAGATAGATAGATAGATAGATATGAACAGAATGAGATAGATAGATAGATATGAACAGAATGAGATAGATAGATAGATAGATAGATAGATATGAACAGAATAGATAGATAGATAGATAGATAGATAGATAGATAGATAGATAGATAGATAGATAGATAGATAGATAGATATGAACAGAATGAGATAGATAGATATGAACAGAATGAGATAGATAGATAGATAGATAGATAGATATGAACAGAATGAGATAGATAGATAGATAGATAGATAGATAGATAGATAGATAGATAGATAGATAGATAGATATGAACAGAATGAGATAGATAGATAGATAGATAGATAGATAGATAGATAGATAGATAGATAGATATCCTAATTTCCCTTGGAACATTTCCTTGGTTGATTGATAAAATGAAAGGATAATCTTATACGGATGATCAAAATATTCCTGATCTAATTCCTCTATTCTTTTCTTGTGTAGAAATTTTGTTTTTATAAAATTCAATTTATTTTTCGCGTGGAAAACTTCTCAATTCTACTAGAATTATCAAATGTGAAAAAACAAATCCTTGACGTTCGTCGTGTAAGTCCCTTCGCTTTTAAAATTGAACGTTATAAAATCCACCCTACTTGATCGCTGATGCATTCTTTTCCTCCATAAAATTGGAATTTCCTCACTTTGTCATAAATGCATCAAAGCCGTGTTGAAGTATCTTAAATAGGAAAAAAAAAACTAATCACGTTCCAGTAACATTCAACAATTTCTTAATTTCTCATTATATATACCAATTCATTCGCAACATCGATTTAAAACGAAGTAACCACCTCCGTAGAAAGAATATTTCTTTATTCTAAATTAAGAACAAATGAAGAGTATTTCAATTATCAAGTAGTAAAAATAAGTAAAAGCAG
Source organism: Ascarosepion bandense (assembly GCA_037127315.1). Classification (NCBI taxonomy): domain Eukaryota; kingdom Metazoa; phylum Mollusca; class Cephalopoda; order Sepiida; family Sepiidae; genus Ascarosepion; species Ascarosepion bandense. The sequence goes on from JBBBDQ010001650.1 coordinate 1,501,691, forward strand.
TCAAAACCGTTTGCATGATGTTCATTCAGAAGGTAAATCTTCTTTTGACTGTTCATAAAAATGGCGTATTGTTGTTGTTCAGGCTTTGAACATAACAAAAGTTGGAATTAAAAATGTTTGAAAATAACGCAAAAAATCTTACATTTGGAAGAAGATCCTTGAAATTTATAAATTTCAAGGATCACAAAAGGCTTTGCCGTTAGTTGATTCACAAGAAAAATATCAATTTTCCTTTGTCTTTGATTATTCCTTACGCTTTCCCTGTCTTCGAGAATCGAACTCTTTCATTTGATTCACGCTTCACCGATGCCTTTGATTAAAGAAGACACAAGCCAACTTGAAAGGTTTCTTGGAATTCAAGGTTACTGACTTTAGATTCTTCTACTTATTCTTTTATCTCCACTTTAGACGATTCTCGCGAATTTTTTTCTTTTTCTTTTTTCTCTCATCAATTTTTTTCTTTTTCTCTTCCTCTCCATAATTTTAGTGTCATTTTGCCAACCTGTTTGACATTATATTTTGTCATTTCCCTTATCTTATTCCACATCTTTTCTCTTCTTTTTAATGCATTATTTCTTTCTTCTCTTCTTCTACTTCTTTTTCTGCTTCTTTTTCTTTTTTTCTGCTTCCTTCCGTTCTTCTTCTTCTTCTTCTTAACATTCTACGTATCCTCATCCTATTCCTTCTTCTTCTAATATGTATTTTTCTAATTCTTCAACTACCCTTTCTTCTTCATCTTCTAAAACGAATTTTTCTTCTTTCTTCTTCTTTCTTCTTCTTCTTACGCATTCTTCTTCTTGTTCTTAGGCTTCTACATAAACTTTTCCTATTACTTCTTGTTCATCTTATTCAACACATTCTTCTGAACATTTTTTCTTCTTCTTCTGATAATCATTGTTCTTCTCCTGCTACTTCTCGTTCTTTTTTTTCTTCTCCTCCCCCTCCTTATACTTCTTCTCCTTTTTCAAAGCCTCCTTCTTCTACTTCTTATATTTGTTTTACTTCTCCATCTCCTCCTCCTTCTTCGTATTCTTTTACTCCTCCTCCTCCTCTAAACATTTTCTTCTCTTTCTCTTCTTACTCTTTCTAAGCCTCCCACTCCTCCTACTGTCTTTATCATTCTTCTCATCCCCCTACTTCTCCTCTCCCTTTCATCCTTTACTTATTCTTCTTCTGCTTCTTATTCATATTTTTCTCCTTCTTCAGTGTATTATTATTATTATTCTACCCCTCTCCTTCTCATACTCTTTCTCTTCTTCTTCTACTCCTCTTTCTTCTCCTTCTGTTGCCACTCCTTTTTACCTCTTCCTCATTCTTTTCCCTCTTTTACTCTGTATTCTTCTTCTTCTTCTTCTTCTTCTCTAATTCTCCTACTCTTTCTACTTCGTTTTTTCCTTCTCTTCTTCTAAATCTCTTACTCCTCCTCCTTCCTGTGGCTCTTCCACCACTCCTTCTTCTTTTTATCCTACTCCTGCTTTTTTTATACTCATTCTTCCTCTTCTCTTCCTTCTTGTTATTCTTCTCATTCTACTCCTTCTACTCCTAGGAAAAAGCTACGATCTCTTCCTCGATAAATTTCATCTTAACATCAAGAAAACACTTCTTAAAACTGATGAAAATACGCGGAAAAATTAGGTTGAAAATGAATAAACGTAATATGTCTATATCATTCAATGAAACATGTTTGAACACACACACACACGTAATATATATATATATATATATATATATATATATATATATAAGTGATAGTTTAGAACATGTATAAATTATAATTTACATATATTTTGTACATGTTCTAAACTATAAGTTATATAATATATATATTAATCATAAATATATGTATATTAATCATATATATATATATATATATATATATATATATACATATTCTTTCCGCCTGAATCTATCCTGCACTTATACAAATCTGCCATCCACCCGTGTTTTGAATACTGTTGCCACATCTGGTCGGGTGCCTCTGCTATTCTCCTCGGGCTTCTTGTCAAAATACAGCGAAGAATCTGTAATGCGATTGATACCGCCTGCAGTCACTCTCTCACCGGCGTGACGTGGCTTCCTTGTGCCTCTTCTATAAATACTTTCATGGCTTCTGCTTTGATGAACTTAAATCACTGGTGCCCCCTAGGTGTGAGTTCGCACGAGATACTAGATTGGCAACTAGGTCCCACCCTTTTACAATGAAACCGATGAAATGTAACCGCAATTTCTACTCCAACAGCTTCTTTTCTCGCACTTCCCGCCTGTGGAATTCCCTTCCGCATGCTTGCTTCCCCGACGGCTATAACCTCCAGGAGTTCAAATGTAAGGTCAATAGACACCTCCTAACACACTAACCCTCCCATTCTCTCCAACTCTCCCCCTATGTACATCCTAACTCGTCTATCGCCCTGTGTAACCACCTGCGCTATAGTGGCAGTGGAATGCCTTGCTTGGGGTGACATGATTAAAAAAATAAAAAATAAATAAAAATAAAATGAGCTATACCTACAGAATAAGTTAATAACCTTAAACAAAATAGACGTCATAATTATCCCGAGGAACCTTTCGGCCAACCCTTGTCAAGGGGTACGTTGGCTTTATTACAAACGGGTCAAAATAGAGGACAGAAAAACAATTGGAAAATTTACAATACTGGGAGAAGATGGAATTCGATTAAAAATAAACATTATTCAATAGATATTTTATATATATATATATATATATATATATATATATATATATATATATCACTCGAATCTACTGACCACCAATACATATGTCTCCGCCTGTCTCTCCTCAGTTCGGTTAGTTACCTATTTTTTCTTTACCATTCTCCCTCCTCTCCTGACTGCTCCCTACTAGATAGCATTGCTGACGACATAGATAAGGCTATTTCCTATCACCCATTCGCCCACATATTTGTATTCGGAGAACTCAACGCCCATCACTCTGAGTGGCTTGAAAACGCTGTTACTGATCCAGCGGGCATTCACGCCATGAATTTCGCTATTTCCCAATCCCTTACGCAGGTGGTGGACTTCCCCACTCGCTTCCCAAGCACTCCCTCGGGTCATTTCTCACTACTAGATATATGTTTCACCTCTGTGCCTGACGCCTGTTAAGTCTCGCAGCTTTGCCCTCTCGGCAACTCCGACCACGCTGTAGTCTCTCTCAGTATTTCTTTCCACTCTCACTCCTCCCAGGAGCCCCCTACCTATAGGACCTTCTACCTATACCAAAAAGCTGACTGGGATGCCTTTCGCGATTTCCTCTGCGACGTTCCTTGGGGAAAAGTGTTCGATCTATCAGCTGATGACTGTGCCTCTGAGGTTTCGTCATGGGTGAAAGCTGGAATTCATGCCTTCATACCCACCAGGAAGTATTGCCTAAAACCGCATTCCTCTCCGTGGTTCTCTCCTGCCTGCTCAGCCACCATTGCCCACAGGAACAATTACTTCCGTCTATTCCGGAGACAGTCATCTGATCATAATAGGCGCCTATTTACGTCTGCTCGCAATGAGTGCAAGAGAACCCTAAATGACGCCAAACGGTTTTTTGCTGAGAGAATGCGACAGCGCATAGCTGACCGCAAGTTCGGCTCCAAGGACTATTGGAGGATTTTCAAACGAGTACTGAACAATAGGAAATCCTCAATACCTCCTTTAATCCATGAATTTGAGGTTCTCACGTCATCTGCGGACAAAGCCGAGTGCTTTGCCCGCAGATTCTCATCCAACTCCACAATTGACTCATCTGGAGTACACTCATCCGACTTCCCTATTAGAACTGAGGCCAAACTGCACGACGTATATATTACCCCAACAGTAGTATACGGAGTAATTTAAAAACTCGACCCCCATAAAGCGAGTGGAGACGATGGAATCCCGGTGCTAGTCCTTAAGAGGTGTGCTCCTGAACTTTCCCCTGTCCTCTCTAAACTATTTAACTACTGCCTTTCTGCTTCCTGCTTTCCTGCATGCTGGAAGTTCTCTTCAGTCGTTCCTGTATTTAAGAATTGTGGTGAAGCCTCGGACCCATCCAACTATCGTCCTATCAGTCTTCTACCGATATTCGGGAAAGTATTCGAGGCCATAATCAATGCTGAAATAGTTCAACATCTTACTGCCCACAAACTCTTCTCTGACAGGCAATATGGCTTCCGCTTTGCTGGGTCCACGGCCGACTTGCTAACAACCGTAACGGAGTACATACTCCAGGTCCTTGATGAGTCTGACGAGGCTCGTGCTGTTGCTCTGGATATCTCCAAGGCTTTTGACAGAGTTTGGCACGCTGGCCTCCTATGCAAGCTACGGGGTTACGGTATTACCGGTCGCCTGCTTGACCTAATCCAATCTTTTTTTAAATAACCGCAAACTGAAGGTCATTTTGAATGGGCGTGCCTCTTCATCCTACAGCACGAATGCTGGTGTCCCACAGGGCTCTATCCTGAGCCCGACGCTCTTCCTTATTTTCATCAACGACCTCCCAGATGAGATCAGTTCCCAAGTAGGCATCTACGCAGATGACACCACAATATACACCTGCACCAGTAAGAATCCTGTCGTGGCGGACAGACATAATCTCGCTGTTGACTTGAACGGGATCTACACTCGGTGGTGAATTGGGACAAGAAGTGGCTTGTCAACTTCAATGCGTTTAAGACCAAGCTGTTGTCTGTCGACCATCACAGGCAACCTCTCCTGCCTCCCATAAGCATGGACCAAGCGATTCTCCCTGAGAGCAACACACTACGCCTCCTCGGCCTTACTCTCTCCTCAGACCTCAAATGGAACCACTATATTGAATCCATAGCAAAATCTACTGCGAAGAAGGTTGGGTAACAATGTCGATTCAGGATTTTTTCCGCCTGAATCCATTCTGCATATATACAAGTCAACCTGCCGTCCGTGCATGGAGTACTGCTGCCATTTATGGTCAGGCGCCCCTGCCGTTCTCCTCGGTGATCTTGACAGGCTCCAAAGGAGCGTCTGTAATGTGAAAGGTACTGATCTGGCGGCTCGACTGCAGCCGCTTCCCCACCGTCGAAATGTGGCCTCCCTTTATCTGTTCTATAAATACTTTCATGGGCTTCTGCTCGGACGAACTTAAGTCACTGGTGCCTTCTCAACAGGTGTTTACTAGTGCAACCAGACTGGCAACTGGGTCCCACCCATTCACAGTCAGGTTAGCCAAATGCAGACGACAATTCTACTCCTGCAGCTTCTTCTCTCGCACTTCCCGCCTGTGGAACTCGCTCCCATTTTCTTGCTTTCCTGACGGCTACAACCTCCAGAAATTTAAATGCAATGTTAATACTCATCTATTAACCACTGGACTCTAGCTCTCTCCCCACCCCCGTATATCCTTCCCTTTCTCTCCACCTATGTATCTGTCATCGCACGTGCATTCTCAGCTTTTTATTGCTCCTCTCTAACTAGTTTGTACTCCTCACTCTTTTCTAATTAATCTTTTTACAGTTATGTAGCCGCCCGCTCATCAGTGGCATTTCTGCCTTGCTCGGGGTGAAATGATTAAAAAAAGAATACATATATATATATATATATATATATTATAAGTGATAGTTTAGAACATGTACAAATTATAATTTATATATATATTGTATATTTTCTAAACTATAACTTGTAATAAATATTCATGGCTCTATTTCTATATTGAGCATTGTTTTAAATTAATGTTTAGAAAGTGAAGTGGTTAATACTTTCACTTGGATATATACATATATATATATATATATATATATATATATATATATATATATATATAGATAGATAGATAGATAGATAGATAGATAGATAGTACTGTGCAAAGGTATTGGGACAAGAACTATTTTATCTTTTATGAGGAATCAAAATAAAGTTCAAAATCACCCCCGTCCTAACACTTTTGCACACTACCGGTAGTTTGCAAAAGTATTAAGACAGCGGTGATTTTCCTAAAAATCTCACTGAAATTCAAATACAGGGTGAAAAGCCAAGTAAATTGCTAATAAATATTGATTATTTAAAACTAGGTGTAAAAGAAAGGTATTAAAAAGTAGTTATATTTAATTTTTCCTATTTTCTATTAAACAAATTATTTTGAAACTACTCATTATTCTATTATCCTTGGATATGACTGACTTTTTTCTTATTTGGGAACAAATACAAGCTGCTTGGCAGGAGATACCATTAGATACATTGAAGATGCTTGTGATGTCAATGCCTGACATAATGAAGGCTGTGATCAAATTAAAAGGCTATTATGCTAAATATTAAATATATTTAAGTATTTTTCTTGTTAAAGCATTTGTTGAGTAAATCAACTAAAACTTCTTTAAGCAAATTGTTTATTTTCTGTCAATATGCCTCATAAAAAATAAAATAGTTTTTGTCCTAATACTTTTGCACAGTTCTGTATGTATATATATTAAATCCAAAAAAGAAATAGCTTGTAGGTAAAATCCCGAAAATCAGATCCTATTAATATTAATTTTATTAATATTAAAAATGATCCAGATGGAGGGCTCGATGTAAATAGTATTATCTATCTATCTGTCTCTCTCTCTCTTTCTCTCACTCTCTCTCTCTATATATATATAGTCATCTGCAGACAGATCTGTTTCGCTGTATCCCAGCTCATCAGTACGGTTAGACTCCGATTACTTTTAACCCAGGATTGAAACCCGACCGATTTGGCGTCAGTCGGCGATTCTACTTTTGTGCTATTGGCGCTCGGTAGAAGAAGGTAGACTTTTTAGCGTGAATATTATCATTACATATATATATATATATATATATATATACATATATATATATATATATATATTATCATTATTATCATTATATATATATATATATAATGGACTTTTCCCCGTCGATTTCGACTAATGAGCGTATAACACAGTTAGACAATCACACGAAGAATTGTTTAAAGTGGTGAAGGCTTGTGTAGCACCATCCACACTTTTTGGAACTGCTGATAACAAACAATTGGTGAAGACGTCTGCCACAGATCGCGTGAACAACAGATCTCAGTTATTTAACCCATAACTGGAGGGAATGAACGGATTAATACCTTTCCCAAGGTTACCAGTGCGTAAGTGAATGCAAAGTGTTCGACTGGAATTGGAACTCGGCTCACCGATTTCACTCTCCGAGTCGACATCCACTGCACCACAACGCACATCCGTCAATAGTCTGGCAAAAAGTAATTATAGAAAGCCTATTGTTTGGAAGACCCTCACAACATTTATGAGACTCAAGACCCTCACAACATTTATGAGACTCAAGGCCCTCACAACATTTATGAGACTCAAGACCCTCACAACATTTATGAGACTCAAGGCCCTCACAACATTTATGAGACTCAAGGCCCTCACAACATTTATGAGACTCAAGGCCCTCACAACATTTATGAGACTCAAGACCCTCACAACATTTATGAGACTCAAGGCCCTCACAGAATTTATGAGACTCAAGGCCCTCACAACATTTATGAGACTCAAGACCCTCACAACATTTATGAGACTCAAGACCCTCACAACATTTATGAGACTCAAGGCCCTCACAACATTTATGAGACTCAAGGCCCTCACAACATTTATGAGACTCAAGCATATTAGACAACCCCCTTTTCAATATGGCGTATATTGGAAAAATCGTCATTAGTGTAAAAGATGTAACAATTTTATCCCCTGAATGGCCGCAGTGTGTTGTTGGGATAATAATGCCCAATTTTTAGACACAGATTAGATGAGATATTTCTTGCCGAGCAGTAAAGAAAGTTTTACGTGTTCATAAACGCCGTATTGTTGGGATGAGTTAATGAATCTGACGCAGCGTATTAATATAAAGTTTTAAAGGTTATTCATAAAGTCGGACATTGATTTTGTGTTTTGAATTATGAAGGCAGTTCAAGAAAGAGCGTGAAAAGTGTACAGGATTGTAATATAGACAGAATAAAAGCTGTGGTGTGCTAAGAACGAATTTTAAATCCGCTTCTAAAGAGCTGAATAGGGATTAAATAAAACCTGCGGTAAAATCTTACAAACGATTTTGAAGAGCAGAAAATTAAATCTTTAGCAGTTCTTTTTCTTCATATGCCGTGTCCCTTCAGGACTTAGGCAATTGTGGACTTCCACTTGACTCTGTCTCTTGTCACTCTCAGTAATTTTTCTCTTGGTATCTTTTCCAAACCCCGCTCCGTCAACCATTTGCTCAGACCTAACAAGTATGTCTCACGTTGCTTTTCCCTGTCTCTTCTTCCATTTATCCGACCTGTGAGTATCAAGGTCTTCAGGCCTTTCTTTCTCATTACATGTCCCAGGAACCTCATTTGTCTCTTCCTGATATTCATTATCTGTTTTCTTGTTTGCATCTTTTCCAACGCCTCATCAGTGCACAAGTGCTCTGTCCATGGTATCCTCAGTATCCTTCTGTAAAACAACATTTATTACAGTTAGAATAGCATAATAGGCCTATACATAATTAATTACTAACAAGTAAAAACACAACACACATGGCCTAGCCTTTGTTTTTAAACATGAAACAGATCGTGGCCGCGAAATTTTCAGTGGTATCATAAAGGGCTTGATAACGAGGTGGAGATAGTGACAAGTGAGAATATCATAATGGCGTCCTTATGAAACTTCGAACTCGGCATGAACTGCTCAGATAAAGTAATAAACTTTTTCTGATCTCTCTCTCTCTCTCTCTCACTCTCTCTCTCTCTCTCTCTCTCTCTATATATATATATATATATATGTATATATATATATATATACTAGCAGTATAGCCCGGCGTTGCTCGGGTGTAGTGAAAGTTTTAAAACTAATGCATAGTCCTGGAGCTCAGACTCTTTGGACGTTGGCACGAAAGACTAAAAAGCAATAGTTGTTTCCAGTTAAAGCGAAACCGTAGACTGAAAGAAAAATGAATGGATGTTAAGTCAAATTTGGATTTCCTGGTATCGATTTCAAGTAATTTTTTTTCGTCGTAAACTGAATTTTGAAGCCTGAATAAGTCCTCTGAGTAAATGGTATCATGGCTGAGACTAAGAACTACAATTATACCTACTTAGAGCCAAACCTGAAGCAAAAACTAAAATAAAAGGGCTGAAAAAATACAGACATACAGGCAGATAAACAGACACACACACAAACATCTTGACTTTTATATATATATATTATCGATTTTCTGAACTATTGTAAAAACTGCAACCTAGAAACTTCTGAATATCGTTTCTTTTGTCTTTGTCTATGAGTGTATCAAATTTAATTAAAATCGGATCACTCCTTCTATAAGCCGATTTTTTCGATTATAGATTTTCGATATTTATCGGGGGTACCTCGACACAAAACCTAGCCTAAGAACACTCGCAGATGCTTATAGTACAACTGTGTAAATTTTCAAGAGAATCGGTTCAGCCGTTTCGGAGTCTATAGGTAACGTATACACACACTCAGACACACATATACACACACACACAGACGGACAAAGTTCCATTTATAAATAAGTTTAGATATATGAAGTTGTTACAAAAAATAATGGCCACTCGAAATTGTGTATTTTGAAAAGCCAGCTGAACATAGTATTCACGATATATATTACGTAAATTTTAGTATTCATAATCATTAATGTGTGCTCTTTTTTCAGACAGAAATCTTCTTGTAGCATAAAAGCCGTTAATTATGAACATGACAAAACATGATCTTCATTTAATTTTCTTTCACGAGTTTAAACTTGTGCATAGTCCCTCCAAATGTCTTTCAGTATCAACAGGATATGGAAAGATGGGTCCACAAGTGATCGGACCCGATGAAGGTAGTTTCAGAAATTCCATTCTGGTGATGAAAACGTTGAAGATGAAGAAGATAGAAGATGGTGATGCAGTCTTGGCAACAAACAATTGCAAACAGTTGTTGAACAAAACCCACATCAAAGTCTTTTTGCATTATTGTTGTCTTTATTATTTTGATAGTTATTTTTACTTTGGTTTACGTACTGATTTAAGATATTTTTATTATGATATGTTCTCATTTTTTCAACATTATTAGTTGTACTGTAACTTAATTTAAGGTCATTTTTATTAAAAGTTTTACTTTGAGGGTTATTAATAGGGAAATGTTTTTTGACTTGAGGAACCTCAGCTCTAACTTGGTGTTAACTACTTGGTTGAAAGGGGTGCTTACCAAATGATTTTTCTATTTCTATTTTTCCTGTTATAGTTATATTTTTTTATGTGTTGGATATCCTTGTTCTTTGTAGTCACTATTTTTAGGGCATTATTATAAAAGCCTTTATGTTTATAAAATATTTCTTCACTAGAAGAGTTTTTACTAATTCTATATTCTATGGAGGAGGGTGTGTTTGATTATATTTGGGGGGATGGATGTATACCGACTGATGTCAATTCGGTCGGGTTTCAACCCTGGCTAAAAACAATTCATTCAGTAATGAATTAGAACGCTCTCAGCTATGCTTACATGGTACATAACACGCTAGAATGTTTTTCTTGTTCTACAGAGTGCCCATACAGGCAGAATCGCCGACTGATGTCAATTCGGTGGGGTTTCAATCCTGGCTAGAAATAATCGGATGTCTAAACGTACTGGTGAGCTGTCTGCGGATGACTATCTAATTATATAGACTAAGTTGTCTTTAACGTTTAATGCAACGTGTTTATAGATAGATAGATAGATAGATAGATAGATAGATAGATAGATAGATATAACAGGCTAAGATAGATAGATAGATAGATAGATAGATAGATAGATAGATAGATAGATAGATAGATAGATAGATAGATAGATATAGGCTAAGATAGATAGATAGATAGATAGATAGATAGATAGATAGAATAGAAGGTGATAAGATAGATAGATAGATAGATAGATAGATAGATAGATAGATATAACAGGCTAAGATAGATAGATAGATAGATTATGAAGGCTGATTTAGATAGATAGATAGATAGATAGATAGATAGATAGAATATGAAGGCTTTGATAGATAGATAGATAGATAGATAGATAGATAGATAGATAGATAGATAGAAAGAATATGAAGGCTTGATAGATAGATAGATAGATAGATAGATAGATAGATAGATAGATAGATAGATAGATAGATAAGAAAGAGACTGTGATAGATAGATAGATAGATAGATAGATAGATAGATAGATAGATAGATAGATGAGGTATGAGTTTGTAACCCTGGGTTTCACGCTCTTGCGATCGTCAGACAAACTGATTATTTTTTTAAAATTTGGTTATATGTAGGGTTGCGTATATTCGTGTATTTTTGTGGAAGTGGAGGAAATCTGTCGTCATGACAGACGCAGACATATATATATACATTTGTACACCCATTAACGCGCGCAAGGACACACACACGCGCGTTCGCTCACTGAGGCTTGCATAAACATATATATGCGAATATATGTATACGCATTTGGTTGGTGTATTCGAATAGTGTAGCGATGTCAACGCGTGGACAGTTGTCGATTTCTCGCACGTACATATGTGCTTACGATGGGTTCTGTGTGAAACTATGACAGGTAAGAATTGCTATTATTTAATTTAAGGCTGTATTGTTATTTTTTGTTTTAAAGTCGGTTATTAGCTTGTTTTTTATTTTTTGTGGTTGCGTATATTTAAATGGTAGAAATTCTAATTTGTAATGCGTGTTAGTGTTTATGTGTGGTGTATTAATTTTACTACGGCAGAGACGTGTAATTTACGTTAATGATAATTGCGTACTATAACTGTGATAGTAAATATTTGATGATAATAGCAGTTGTGGTAGTAAATAGTTATTGTGAAACGGTAGTAGTGATTAGTAATAGTGGTGTCATGATAATATTTTACAATGAAAATTTAATATAAGAAATCACATTAATCATAAAAGAATTCAACGTATTACGAGACCGTTTTATTTTGGTATTTAAACTAAATAATGATTCTAGTCAGTGCGTTGTGGTACAGTGGATATCGGCTCGGAACGAGACATCGGGGAGCCGAGTTCGAATTCCAGTTGAATTCATTGCATTCACTTACGCGCAAATACCCTTGGGAAAGGTATTAATCCGTCTCTTCCTTCCAGTTATTGGTTAAATAACAGGATAGATTGGGTTCTATAGTCTTGGCTGGTAACCAGTCTACCGCAGAAAGCAATGGCAACCTACTGCGGGATAATCTTCTGCCCAGTCAGTCATGTCTCTTTCGAGACATGATCGCCCAAGCGTGCTTCACGTATGACACTTAACTGACTGGCTGAATTATTCTAACCTTTGGGTAGACTATAATAAATAAACTTAATATTTTTTTTTTTTGTTAAAATGATTCTGATAAAATTCAAAATGGAGGTAATTGATTTGTTTTCTCGGTAGAAAGGAAGAACTAGAAAACCTTCGGAAAATTTCAATAACATGATGGGTCTCAGGTAAATCTCCATATTATCCAAAACAGGGTTACTTGCTCTACTGAACTAAACAATTTTTCCATCGGGTTTCATTCCCTGGTACTGCTTATGCCTAGATTCGAACACCATTTCTTGATTCTCTTCTGCACCTATTGACATATGTCTGGGTTGCAGCAAAGCCTGTGGCCAACGCGTTAAATAAAGGAAGGGAAACACCAAATGATGCAAGTCTAATCGATACTGGACCAGCACTAATTCAATGACTAATCGATTGTCAGATTGATATAATTAAGAGGCCATAAAGCTGGACACTTTTGTTGGCAACGATTAAAGGGAGGGACAGAGCAACGGCGTGGAGGCCGTGAGTAGATATGAATGTATTGAACGATAACAAGAAATGCTTACGGCTATTTGAAACACAAGATTTCTTAAAATCTCCGAAGCTATTCAGCGAAAAGCCAAGACAAGTAACCCCGTGGGAATACTAAGTTCTGTAAGCACGGATATGCTGGTTGTGTAATGGTTAACGATTCAGAATAGTGCTGAGTTCCAATTCCTGTCGCTTTAGTTATATTCTTAATTATTTTCTCTTTTAGTCAGGGTAGCTTCGAAAAGCAAGCTACCCTGATTTAAGGAAAAGAGAATTTACTGTGATACATTACCTAATCTAGATTGCAATGTGATGTCAGTTCTTCAATACGGCAGTGAATGCTGGACAATATCATCGAAGAAGAAGGAAAAGTTTGAAGCAACTGAAATGTGGTTCTACAGAAGCATATTGGATATAAAGTGGGGGATCAATTCTATATTACACTCACTATATAAACTGACCCCTCACTTTGTGGTCACAACAGTTTCTATACATTTATATTCCTGAGATCCAAAAGCACAAGGATGCATTCCATGAGCTGAGTAGAGTATTAAGAAACAAGACAATTTCGCTAGAAACAAAGAAGAGAGTACTGGATTGCTATGCGATGTCAGTTCTTCAATACGGCAGTGAATGCTGGACAATATCTTCGAAGAAGAAGGAAATGCTTGAAGCAGCAGAAATGTGGTTCTGCAGAAGGATGCTGCGGATATCATGAACTAAGCGTGTGAACAACGATGAGGTGTTGGAAAGAATGGTAACGAAAAGATAATTAATAATTACCTAAAGAGTGTCTTAAACGCAAGTTCATCCACATTAAATTTGCGACGTGGCTCTATCAACATTTCACCATTTCTGGCAGAACGTCTATTATCACAGTGTAAAATACCTACTTACAAAAATGATAGAAAGAAAAATTAAAAGACTGTAAATGAATTCAGCTAGTTAAAAAAATAATCCTAAAAATTCCCAACAGTCCTCGATTCACGCACATGGGCAGTCGTACAGTGGTTAGTTCCGGTTTGATTCGGTTTCTACGCCCAAAGATCAAAAGTTCTGTGTCTCTCCCGTCTATTATGGCCGTTTTTGGTGGTTTCTTCGCATTTAGTCTTAATGAGGAAGTGCTGAAATGCTATCCTCCTCTTCTTCTTCTTCTTCTTCTTCTTCTTCTTCTATGTGCCCTGTCCTTTCAGGACGTAGGCGATCATGGCTTTCCACGTCTCCCTATCCCTGGCGGCTCTAAGCACGCCTTCTTCTGTTACACCATGTTCTGTCATTCACTAGCTGAAGCCCATAAATCTAGAATATAAATGTATAGAAAATTACATGGCCACAAAGTGAGGGATCAGTTTATATATTGATTATAATATAGAATTGATCCATTTGATCATTTTATACCCATATAATTTCTTATAAACTGTTGGCATACGTATTCTTCTTCTCTGTGTCTTGTCCTTTCAGGACGTAGGCGATCATGGCTTTCCACGTCTCCCTATTCCTGGTAGCTCTTAGTATGTTTTCTCCTGTTACACCTCGTAACCCCCGTTCTATCCTCCACCTGATCAGGCCCTTCAAATATGTTATCCGCTGCCTTCCTCTGTCCCTTTTTCCTTCTATCTGGCCTGTCAGTATCAGGTTCTCCAAGCCCTTCCTCATTGCATGTCCCAGGAACTTCATTTGTCTCTTCCTGATGCTCACTATTAATTTTCTTTTCGTTGCTATTCTTTCCAGCACCTCATCCTTGCTCACATGCTCGGTCCACAATATCATCCTTCTGTAGAACCACATTTCTGCTGCTTCAAGTTTTTTCTTCATCTTCGATGATGTTGTCCAGCATTCACTGCCGTACTGAAGTACTGACATCACATAACAATCTAGCATTCTCTTCTTTGTTTCTAGTGAATTTTTCCTGTGTCTTAGTATTTTACTCAGCTTCTGGAACGCGTCCTTCGCTATGCCAATTCGCCTTCGGATCTTTGTGTCGCACTTTCCATCTGTTAGAACACTTTCTAGGTATTTAAATTTTTGTACTTGCTTGATTCTAGTATCCCCCACCTGTATTTGGCATTTTGGGTTGCTCTTTTTCTTATAGTTTATTTGTAGTCCTTTTTTGTCCCTCTCCAATGTTATCATGGACTCCGAAGTTTACATTAAGCGGGGAAATAGCAGGAAATAGCAGGAGATAGGTTGATCGTAGCTTGGTTGATCTGATCGGCGAGTCTGGTCTCGTCGATAGATCACTCAGTGAAACTGGGCATTTAAGTTTTGGTCTGCCCGAATAGCTAGCAATCTTGATAGAATGTTAATGAAAAGAGTCGTTATAGATTTGCTATAATGCTTCATGTTTCACTGGTTAGGCTCTTCGGACCATAGACTCGTCTGTTCCCGGATGGTGTTAGATACTAGGCTTAGAATGGCTGGACTTTGGCAGTTCAATCTGTCTTTACTGAGGCTTACGGTATATCACGTTGAATACACTGGTTCTCGCTCTATCACCGAAGTTAAGCAACGTTGAGCCTGGTCAGTACTTAGATGGGTGACCGCTTGGGAATACCAGGTGCTGTAAGCGTATAGTGACGGATGTGCGTTGTGGTGCAGTGGATATCGGCTCGGAAAGAGAAATCGGTGAGCCGAGTTCGAATTCCAGTTGAATACCCTGCATTCACTTAAGCACTGGTACCCTTGGGAAAAGTATTAATCCGTCCATTCCCTCCAGTTATGGGTTAAATAACAAGGGTAGAACTTGGGGACCCTGCTCTTAAAAACAAATCCCAATGAATCGTGAAAATAAAAATGTTGTAAAAATAAAATAACCTTACCCCAAATCATTGGTTATGACCTTAAATGATCCCATAAGGATTGATAGGTCGTTAAGCCTCAAAAACAAAACAAAAAACTGTCTTTACTGAACAGGCGGCACTTCCGGCAACAACAATATTAGTGCAGCAGGAATTACTTGGGGCAGTTATTGGGAATAAGTGGACTGGAGAGACTTACGTAGGTATCTCCCACAAATCGCTGAAAAAACAGTACAGTATGAAGAAAAACGGTTCGAAACTTAATAAAAACGAACTTTTACAATCAATATGTTTATGTTGTTATTAAGAGGAAAAATCAAAGCAGTTTTCATTATTTTCAATTTTTTTAAATTCTTATAACACGTTCGAAATTTTAGTAAAAATCTTGTTTTGATTTTAGTTAGCGGTTAACCAAACAGTTACGAGAGTTTACAAAGGAAAATGTCTATCTCTTTCATTCTCTTTATTTTTTTCTCTATCTCTCTACTCTATTTCTCTCTGGATATATCTCTCTCTCTGTTTCTCTCTGGATATATATCTCTCTCTCTGTTTTTCCCTGGATATATATCTCTCTCTGTTTCTCCCTGGATATATCTCTCTCTCTATTGCTCTCTGGATATATCTCTCTCTGTTTCTCCCTGGATATATCTCTCTCTGTTTCTCTCTGGATATATCTCTCTCTCTCTGTTTTTCCCTGGATATATATCTCTCTCTGTTTCTCCCTGGATATATCTCTCTCTCTATTTCTCTCTGGATATATCTCTCTCTGTTTCTCTCTGGATATATCTCTCTCTGTTTCTCTACCTCGATTACTGTCAGGTTTTTTGTATGTTTTGTTTATATTTGTCCATGTATTATTTTAGATTCTCTTTTACTATCACTCACTTCTAAGAAAATATTGAAACTGTATATGTTGCAAATAGTTACATAACAAAAAAAGGTTTTAATATTTTAAAAAATAATTATGTTGAATAAATTTTTTCAAAAGTTAGCCCATCTTATGTTCTCATTTATTTAGGTAACCCTACTAAATCGCTGAAAAAAAAAACAGCATAGTATGAAAGAAAAAGGCCCCAAACTTTTTCCATCAAAATGATTATGCTGTTATTAAGAGGAATGATCAAAGTATTTTTTAATTATTTTAAAAACTTTTTAATTCCTTCTAACACATTCGAAATTTTGGTAAATACTTGTTTGTCTTTTTTTTTCTTTTTTTTTCTCGTTATCAGCAAGCCAAATATTTACGAGACTTACGAGAATTAGCGGGTAACCAACGAGTTTACAATGGAAAACGTAATATTACATAACTCACTTTTTTCAAACACATGAATTTGGAAATAATTGTCTGATCTTAATTAAACTTTCAGGACTTATTCACAAATAAATGAAATTATTTTTAAAATCATTATTTTTAAAAATATTGGTAAAAATATTTTTTTACATCTGTTATTCACTCCACATAAATTCATGAAATTCCAAGAAATTAAATTCTGTAGGCAAAATTGGTTTAAACGCGAGACTCATTGGGGAATGTGAATCATGTATTATTTTGCAAACCATTCAACCCGTTTTACTGAAAATCTGCTCCCAATAGTAAAATAAAAAATGCAATAAAACTATGACTTTATTTAATTAGATAAGCTTTTTAATCGCTTTAATAATAATATAAATTAAGGACATTATAGTCTGAAGAAAAGATTTCGATTAATAATGAAATTTTAAAAGAATTGTTTTCATTTTGCTTTTTTTGTATTTATAATAATTTATAAAGTTTCAAAAATGCTTTAAAAATATTTCCAACACTTGTAGACGTTAGGCTGGTGGGTTATCAAGTGAAGACTATATTTACTAATCGAAAATTGAAAAGTTTAATACACATCATCTAGCCATCGTATTTATTAAATTAATTTTCAATTTCTTTTTGTGTATTTTAAGGCTTGTTTTTTTTTTTTTTCGCATGGTAATTTCTATGTGTACCTTAAAAGGTCATGTGTTTGACGGTTTGTTCCCCTTTATCACAAAAAAGTACAATTATATCACTTATGATCGCCATACACTTATCCTATCTTTCATCTGTCGAGCTGTCAAGACATTTCAAATATGGCGCAGAGGTCAGAACGTTCAACTCTGTGATTGAGAAATAGTTTTATTCTAAATTTCATGCTATAAATAAGTAATACTTGTGTAAATCAGATTAATTTAACATTAAATTGGAAATGTGTCAGAGATGTATATTTTATTTTTGCAAGATTTTTAAAACCGAGAATTAACTATTGTTTACAAATTTGTCGATCGCTCAAAAATGACCGAAAAATTAAAAACTTTTTAAATCACAATAAAATTAAATAAAAACTGGAAACAACTATTGCTTTTTAGTCTCTCGTGCCAACGCCCAAAGAGTCTGAGCTCCAGGACCATGGATTAGTTTTAAAGCTTTCATTACACCCGAGCAACGCCGAGCTATACTGCTAGGATATATATATATGTGTTTCATTGGATAATATAGACATATTGTGTCTACTTATTTTTATACTGATGCCTTTCAGTTGCCCAATCAGGTTCTCGTTAAGATTAAATTCATCAAGGAAGGCACCGTATTTTTTTAATTCAACTATTTTCGATCGGTTCCAAGATTATCTTTAGCGGTAAATTACAAAAAAAAACTTATTGTAGCTGCGATGAAATCTGTCTTTTGTTGTGATAGTAAATTTTTAAAACACGCGCGATCACGCATAGGTCAGGTAACTCAGTATCAAAAGGATACCTAAGTAGAGCATTATCTCTATATCGGAAATATGTTGATTGTTTAGGTAAAATATTTTGGAAAGAACCAGTTTCGAGAAAATTTAGGAAAAGACATGATGTTATTCCACTAAGAGGCAATCCCATTTGGAACCGAAATGTTTTGTTTAAAAAAATATTATTCAAAATAAAATTATTGATTGGTGATCAGACAGCAGATTTTTTATGCTTTAGCGATTGGTAAGGAGAGGTTTATGAGCCAATAGCTTAGAGATAGACACTCCAACTGACACCAAATCGGTCGAGTTTCGATCCTGGCTGGAAGCAAATAAATGTCTAGCCACCTTGAGGAGTTGGAATAAAGCCAAAAAAGCTTGTATATGGATGACTAATTATGCTCTCGTTACGACTGAGATCTCTAAAGGAGAAAATCTTTAAATTTTTATAACAGTAAACACTGCTTTACGCTTTACTCTCCAGTTATGATTTGAATTCTTTCGTCTGCTGGCGTGTGTATACATTGCGTATATATGAGACGCTGAAATTTTCTCCACTCCTTCGAGGTTCCGATCGATGCATTCGGGAGGTCCATGCCATGGACAGGCGTACTCTGAGGTTGATCGATGACATGTGCGAGGCGTTTCGGTGGCACTTCGAGAGCCTGTTTACCAATGAGCCTAGTCCCAGCAGTGACAAGTCTTCGGAATTTCTGCCTTTTCTGTGCTTGAGGCTGTGTTCATTAGACAGGCATGACTTCTGGCAACAGCTGACTAAATTAGTCCAGCGGGAACTAGTAGGGGTGGTTATTTGAATTAAGTGCTGGGAGAGGATCAAGGATAGCATTTTTTTTATCATTTCACCCCAAACAAGGCATTCCACTGCCACTATTGCGCAGGGGATTACATAAGGGAAAGTGATGAGAAAGAGTGGTTAGTTATAGGAAATGTCGGAAGGAGGGTGATAGACGGATGAGGATACCGAGGATGGAGATTGGGTAGATGGAAATAGTGTTTGAGGGAATGGATGCCAGTTAGTGTGATAGATGTCTATTGAACTTATTTAAAATTCCTGGAGATTGTAGCTGTCGGGGAAGTAAGTATATGGAAGGGAATTCCACAGGCGGGAAGTGCGAGAAAAGAAGCTGTAAGAGTAGAAATTGCGGTTACATTTTATCCGTATCATTGTAAAAGGGTGGGACCTAGTTGCTAATCTAGTTGCTAATCTAGTATCTTACATATTCATACCTAGGGGGAACCAGTGAACTAAGTTCATCGGAGCAGAAGTCGTGAAAGTATTTATAGAAGAGGTACAAGGAAGCCACATCACGCCGGTGGGAGAGTGACTGCAGCCGGGTTGCCAAGTTGGCATCGATCACAAATTTTCCGCTGGAGAATAGCAGGGACACCCGACCAGAGTTGGCAGCAGTATTCAATACACGGGTGGATGGTAGATTTGTAGATGTGCAAGATGGAATCAGGCGGAAAAAACTTCCGGGCTCTGCACAAAAAATCGATTTTCATAGCAGCGGATTTAGCAATGGATTCAATATAGTCATTCCACTTGAGGTCTGCTGAGAGTGTGAAACCAAGGAGGCGTAGTGTCAGGGAAGCAGGCCTGATCCATGCTAATGGGAGATAGGAACGATTGTCTATGATGGTTAATAGAGAGCAGCTTCGTTTTTGAAGCATTAAAATTTACGAGCCATTTCTTATCCCAGTCGACCAGAGACCGGATGTTTCTCTCAAGCTCGGCAGCGAGGTTCGCTTTATCGTCAACACCGGATTTTTAATCGAAGCGAGAGTAAACTGTGGTGTCATCGGCGTACATGTCTACTTGGAATCTTATAGCATCGGGGAAATCGTTAATGTAGATCAGAAAGAGCGTAGGACCTAGGATAGAGCCTTGAGGGACACCCGCGTTCGTATGGTAGTTTTGGGAGGCATGTCCGTTTAATATTACCTTCAATGTGCGATTAAAGAGGAATGACTAGATTAGGTCAAACAAATATCCAGTTATATCATAGCTCCGCAGTTTGCGAAGAAGGCTAGCATGCTAGACTCTGTCAAACGCTTTACCAGCAAAGATTCTATCTAGATAAGGCTAAAAATGTGAAGTCTATCAAGAATTGTCTGTCCAGGGCGAAGGCTGGGGTTATGACCTAGAGATAGGTTTAGCTGGGCAGACGATAGATAGATAGATAGATAGATAGATAGATATGAACAGACTGGCATACATACATACATACATACATACATACATACATACATACATACATACATACATAGAAAATGACTTTATTAGATATATATATAGATATATGTGTAGACAGGTTGATTTTGAGCTCTCTAGAGAGTAAAATTTAAATAAAAACAGTTAACATTTCTGCTATTTATGTATAACATTTCGCAATGAATTGAGTCCTTTCGGTGGCTACCGTATGTATACCCCGCTTATATATAACACGCCAAAAATATCCCTTC